>PVKA01002353.1:5228-50824 GCA_004027165.1 Ctenomys sociabilis
AAAAAAAAAAAAAAAAAAAAAAAAAAAAAAAAAAAAAAAAAAAAAAAAAAAAAAAAAAAAAAAAAAAAAAAAAAAAAAAAAAAAAAAAAAAAAAAAAAGAAAAAAGAATAAACAAAATAGTATTAAAAAAAGACAAACGAGAAGTGATACAAAATTTCACTAAGAAAATAATGAGCCCAACAGTATTTGTTGTATTGCATAGTGTTGTCTTCAGATTAGTTGTTCATATTATCAGATATACAAAATTGGAAATAGAAAAAAAAAGAAAGTAAGAAGAAAAAAAAAGGAATAATAATTGAAAAAAAAGAAAACAAATTAAGGGTTGACTGCTCTGTTCCATAGACCAGCAGAAAGCTCCTGCAGTTGTCCAAACTATCCTGCTTATATACATTGATATATATGTTTCCCCTACTCCTTCTCCTGTCCTCAAGTCAGTAATTTCTTCCTTTTGAATAGATTCATTCCCTTTTCTCAGTATCTATTGTACCCTTAAGATTATTTTACTCTTTCAGATTCTTACACTAAGGAGACAATATGATGTTTGCACGTGCAGGTTTATTTCACTGAAGAGTATAGTTTCTAGTTGTATCTATTTACTGATAAAATCTTCAAATTTGTCCTTTTTTATAGCTGAATAATGCATTTTGTAGAAATACCGTATCTTCCTTATCCAGTCCTTACTTGATGGGTATTTGGGTTGCTTCCAGGATTTAGCTATGAATAGTTGGGTTGAATGGGGACGTCAGACCTACACTTATTTCCACGGTAGTCGTATGAGTCTACACACCTACCAACACCCACCAGAGCCCCTCAGCATTTCTTATTTGTTGACTTTTTTTTTTTTCCCCTTGGTACAAGGGATTTAATTTAGGGCCTTGTGCTTGCCAAGCAAGCATTTACTCAACTGAGCTATCTGCCTGGCCCTATTGACTTCTTGATGATGGCCATTTTTTTCTGGGTAAGATAGAATCTCTGTTTTTTTTTTTTTGTTTGTTTTTTTTTTTGTCTTTCTACAGGGTCTCACTATGCAGTTCAGGCTGGCCTTAAGCTCACTTTGTAGCTCAGGCTGGTCTTGAACTCACAACAATCCTCCTGCCTCAACCTCCTGAGTGCTGGGTCTGTGTTGTTTTAATTTACATTTCTTGAATGACCAGTGTTGAACATTTTTTTATATATTTATTTGCCATTTGTATTTATTCATCTGAGAAGTGTGTATTCATCTCAGGTGCCCAGTTTTGAATTGAGTCTTTGAATGAGGGGCTGAAGTTTTAGCACTCTTTATATGTTCTAGATAAAAGCTGTAGAGTACATAAGGTAATATCTTTGTTCATGAATGCTTTTGTTCATGAACAATTTGGTTTATGACAGAGTATTCTGCAGAGCTTTGCTTTCATCTGCAAACAATGAGCATAACCATGGCTGTCTTCCCTGCACAGACACGCACAGACACAAACACGGCCATCTTCCCTGCTCTGACACACAGTGCTGGCTTCCTCTAGTTGAAATCACGGTCTCAGATGGACTTGTACACACTTGCTGTGAAGCTTTTTTTTGTGTTTTTTTTTTTTTTTTTGCGCATACAATACTATACAGTATTATTCAGTCTAGCATGGATCCAAAGAAAGTGCAGTGCAAGCTTGGTGATAAAAGGAAAGTACAGAGCAGTAATGAAGATAACAATAATGTGCAGAGCAAGAGTAAAGGTGACCAGAATATGCAGAGCAATAATGAAGGTAACAGTGTAGAGCAAAAGTGATAACGTTTTGAAGAAAATAACCTTTGTAGAAGAAATAAATTTTGGAAAAGTTGAGCATGGTATTTGTGTGAGTGACCTGGCCTTGTAGTACAAAATGTTGAAGTCAACAGTTTCAACCATTTGAAGACTAAAAATGCCATTGAGGGAGCTGATGTGGCAAAAGGAGTAATGATGTTGACAAACAGAGGGTATACATGCTGCAGGAGGTGGAAAACCTTTTGCTAGGGTGGTTGAATGAGAGACACCTGGCAGGTGATAGCATTAGTGAAGCTCTGATCAGTGAAAAAGCCAGGAAATTGCAGTGTTTTATTGCAAGAAACCCCTCTAAAGTGCAACAAGCAGTGAATTTAAAGCCAGGGGTTGTTTGATAAATTCCTCAGGAGAAATTACATCTGCAGTGCAATAGGACATGTTAAGGTTTATAGTTCTGAGAAGGCTGCTGCAGAGGCCTACAAGATAGAATTCATGAAGGCAGAGGTTATGTTGCTCAGCAAGTGCTTAACTGTGACGAAACAGGGCTCTTCTGGAAAAAAAAATGCTAAACAGAACCTGTATTGTGCAGGAGGAAAAGGCACATGTGCATTGATAACTGGTGATCAACTTATAACACTCAGCTCAACTGAACCAACACTGTGCTGGATGTAGGAGGCATACCTGAGGATTGTTGGCTGCAGCATCAGAGACAGAACTGGAGAGAAAGTAATTTAGAAGCAGTTAGGGTGCTGCTGGTTCTCTTGGGCTATTCTGCCAGAGGATTTTGTCATGCTGGCTTTCCTGATGAACTTGGCTGTTCTCGTCAGAGGAGGAGTTTGGAACGTGGTTGTTGCTGAGGATGGCTCTGGTACTTTTTAGGAAAGCTCTGATTCTTTTGAGTATTGCTTTCTGGATCCAATACAGATCCCTCAGCATGCTAGCAGAGATCCTTCATCCTAGCTTCCACCAGGGCAGATCTTCCTTCCCAGGGCAGATCCATGAAATGGGCCTGTGTGAGACGTTGTGAGCGCTTGGCCTCTAGTTGGACTTATATAGGACATTACTATGAGATCCAAGCCCTCAGCCGGATTCTTATGTCTTTAATGTGTGGACAGATTTCCTGCACTCTTTGTATATGACTTTTTGGGTGACTATTATCAAATAATCTTATAATTAAGTGTCCTATATTATATTGTTTCTTCTTGCAAAACCCCAACTACAGTTGCACTTCTCGGGCACAAGCCCATGAAGGACAAATGGACCCTTTGGCTGTGTGTCAATACAAGTACCTATTTGAATAAGCCACTACTAGTGTAGGATTCCCAGAACCCTTATGTATTCAAAGAACAGAATGTGAACAAGGCCAGACTGCCTGTCATGTGGAAAAAACTTAGTCACAAAACAGTTACTCATGGAATGACTGCATGAAATGTTTGTACCCACCATTAAGAAATAACTTTCTGGCAGCCAACTTTCTGAAAAGTGCCTTCTTCTGATGGCTAATGCCCCAGCCTTGGTGGATGATGTGACATTGAGTATGACTTCACAAAGGTCAAGTTCCTTCCTCTCCTGCTCTCTGTGGGTCTGTAAGTGATGTGCAACTTTAAGAAGCTGTACACAAAGCTATTCTCTACCAGGTATCTTGATGGCACTGCAGATATGTCCTAGACTCTGAAAGGGTTCTAGAAGAAACATTTCAGTGTCCTCCACTGCATCAGCCTCATTAATTAAGCCTGGGAAGATGTCACATACTAGATCTTAAATTGAGCCAGGAGGAAATGGTGGAATGTGACTTTCAAATGCACTGGTAGTGGGAGAGATTGTGTCCATGGGCAGGAATATGTGTCTGGACATCAGAGGCATAGAGGATCTTCTTGGCCACTAGGAGGAGCTGACAGTGGAAAAACTTGCTGAACTCCAAAGCAAGTAGCAGAAGGGACTTGTTGAGAGGCATTCCACTGAGGAAGAACAGGAAGAGGTTAGCAATGATGTGATAAAATCCATTAAAGAAAAATGGAACAAGTGCCAGGATTTCCTTGAGTAGTACTACTCCAACTAATGAATAGTGCTGAACTAGTGAATTTGATCTCTCATTTCCCTCCACCTAAGAGAAAAGAGAGCAAACCTCTGGAGATCTCCCCAATATCCTTATAAGGGGGGTGTGCCTCCAAACAGTTACCTCCTCATCCCACCTTCCTGTCTTCCTTGCCATAAGTTACCTCAAGAAAGGTTAATGCTTTGTAGTTTAAAAAAATGTGCAGTTGAGAATGTAGTTTAAAAAAATGTGCAGTTGAGAATGTATTAACCTTATTTACGTGGAACCTTATGGGAAAATTTGATTGTATTTGCAATAAATTCAGTTTGCGATCAGAATTGTGGAGTGAATTAAGTTTATGAGTGAAGTTACCATCATAGCTTCTTGGTGACTATAAATTATTGCCCACCTGATACTAATCCAAAAGAAATGCACATTTATATCTTCTTTCGTGTTTTGGGGTTACCTGTCTTAAAGAATAAGTGCTTTAAAGCCAGTTTTGGCAAAGTGTAATTCTTTGGGGAAGAAGTAAAAACGAAGGTGAGAGATCTAGAAATCATGCCAGACAAGAATGATTATGGATTTGTGGTTGGTTAATCTATGAAGTCAAGACTAAGTCAGACATCATGACAGAAGAACCATCTCTTGAATGAAGGACTTTTGAGTGAGGGGAGAGCTGGGACTGGTGGTGGGAAGAAATTTCCATTTTTGAAGTCATTAAATATTGATTTTTTTTTTAATGAATGTGGGACAGGGTCTCACTATGTAGATCGGGACTCGTAGGGATTTTCCTGTTTTCAGCCTCCCAAAGCTCTGGGATTACAGGCGTGCAGCACCATGCCCAGTCTTAATCACTGTCACAGCATGCCCCGGGGACAGGGCCAGCATGCCACACTGGGGATGGAACCATGGCTGCTGTACTCTGCCTACGTAGGTACTTTAGTCTGCTGAGCTATCTGGCTGGCCCTTGTTATGTTAATTTTATGAAAATAATTTACTCCAAAGAAATAAATGTTTACGTACCCACAAAGTAGCTGAAATCCATCAAATTGTCAGGGATTCAATAATATGTAGAACATTATAGTTTTAATCATTTTCCAACTAAAAATCTTTTCATTTTCAGAGATATTATGATCACACATTTTGAGCCTTCCATCTCCTTTGAAGGGCTTTGCAATGAAGTTCGAGACATGTGCTCTTTTGACAATGAACAGCTTTTCACCATGAAGTGGATAGATGAGGAAGGTAAGTAATAAAGAGACAGTTGCCTGTGTAAGCATATGATCTAAGGTAATATTCTGTTATTTACTTTAAAATTGTAAAAGGCTGGGCATGGTGGTGCATGCCTACAACTGCAGTAGTTTGGAAGACTGAGGCAAGAGGATTTTAAGTTCAAGTTCTGCCAAGGCAATTTAGTGACACTTTGTCTCAAAATAAGTCTAATGCTCTAATTTTCTTATTTCTTTTAGTACGTTAGAAAAAAAGTAGATACATTGAAAACAAAACAAGTATGCTACTTCATATCCATGTTTTGTTACCCCTTAAGTTACTACACTGAGACATTCTTATTCTGGGTATTTTTATTTACTTAACTGTGATGCTAGAAATTGATCTGAGGACCTTTGTACTAAGCTACATCCTTCTTTCTAAGTTTTTTTATTTAAGACAGTATCTTGCTAAGTTGCCTGGGTTGGACTTGAACCAACAACTCTCCTTCATTAGCCTCCCTGAGTGCTGGGATTACAGTAATGTGCCATCATGTATAGCTATGTTTTGATTTTTTTTTGTAACTGAGCAGTGTATTGTGGAGGCATTCCATATGTAGAGCTGCTGCTTTTTTTTATTTTTTTATTTTAATGTATTTGGTAGAAGGTCTCACTACGCAGCTTGGACTTATAGTGATCCTCCTGTTTGAGCCTCCCCAGCGCTAGGATTATAGGCATGCACCACATCACCTAGTCTCAGTGGCTGGCTCATTGTGTCCAAAGACAGTTTTTGTTTTGTTTTTTTTTTCATTCTTTTTTTCATTGGGGCCAGTGTGGCACGTGGTGCCAGGGATCAGACCCCCGTCCCTGCACTTGCCTAAGCAGGCGTTTAGTCCACTGATCTCTCTTGTTGGCCCTGCATTTTCTTTAAAGTGTACATAAACAACTAGGGCTGGGGAGATAACTCAGTAGAATAAGCTCTTGCCTGGCAAGTGCAAGGGTCTGAGATCTCTGGTTCCATAAAAAAAAAACAAAAAAAACAAAGCGACTAATAGTTTATTTCTAAATGTTTACAAGTACAATATTAAAAAAAAACAAGTACAATATTATGAATTGTTTATATAAGTATCATTTTCCATCTGTGCAAGTAAAGGTAAGTACTGGCAAGTAAAATTATTGACTTAAAAGAAAATATACCATTTTAACATTTTTGTAAGTGTATAGTTCTACGGCATTAAATACATTTATTTTGTTGTACAGTCATTACCCCTATCTACTTCTGGAATATTTTTATTTTTCCAAACTAAAACTTTATACCCATTAAACCTATCTTTCTATTCTTCTCTTTCCCCCAGTCCCTTACAATCACCATTCTGCTCTTTGCTTCTGGAAATTGCTCTACGCTAGGTAGCACATATAGATGGCATCATACAGTATTTGCCCTTTTGTGACTGGCTTATTTCACATAGCATATGTACTTAGGGACTGTCAGTGTTGTAGCATCTGTCAAAATTTCCTGCCTTTTAAAGGCTTTGTATATATACACACACCACATTTTTTTATTTGTTTATCTGTTAGTGGGCACTTGGGTTACTTGTCTCTTATGAATAATGCTGCTCTGAACATGAGCGTACAGTAGTCCTCCCTTTACTTTCCATGGCTTCATCACAATATGAAAATATTAACTGGAAAATTTGTAAACAATTCATAAGTCTTATATTGTATGCTGTTGTAAGTACTATGATCCCTTTTGCCTAGCATATTCTCAGTGTATACACTACCTGTAGATAGTCACTTGGCACCTAAATCAGTTAAGTCAGTTATCATAGTATCTCAGTGCTTGTGTGCTGATACATTTTATTTATGTTACTTTACTTTTTTTGGGGGGGGTTACTTTACTTTTAGCCTCAGGTTGACATTGTGGCCCACACATGTAATATCAGCATCCTGGGAGGCTAAGGCACAAGAACTTCAAATTTGAGCCTAGTCTGGGCAATTTAGTGATTTAGTGTTGTCCTGTCTCAAAAAGACATTTTTAAGGACTTTGGAGATGTGAATGTAGCCCTGTGGGAATGCCCTGAGTTCTGTCCAGATAATTTTTTGAAAGGTCCCCCCCAAAAAAATCCATAAGCCACTTCTTGAATATAGAAAGAAAAAAAATATTCTGAAGATGTTAAGGTTTATGGTAAGAATAAATCTTATATCCATGAAATTTTGAAAAAGGAAAAAGAAATCCTGTTCATTTTCCTATTCATCTCCAACTGTAAAAGTTATAGTTTGTGGTTATTAAGATGGGAAAAGCATTATAAAAGGTTTTGACAGTGTCGCAGCAGAGAAACAGGCAGAAGTAAAAAGGAAAAGGAACTTTATTATAAAAAGAAAGGGGCTTCATTATCTTGGAGGAGATGAGAGCATTTGGGAAGATAAGGAATTCTCTGGATTGGAACAAAGGGAGGCTGAGGCTTTTATGGCCTTTTGCCAGGGGTGGGGTTTGAGGGGGATGTTTAGATACACCTGAGAAGCTGATTGGGGCCTTCCCTGAGGTGGCGGGAAAGGTAAAAGGAAACTGCGTCCTGGGCTTGAGGTGGAGAAGAAGTCGGGAGGTGGTCTCTGGGAAGATAAGCTGTTGTTTTAAGGGCTTTAGCCATATTGGATGACCATCATAATAATTCAGCAATTCATACTAGGGCCATAACCTATCACATTAAGTATAAGCTTTTATGTCCAAGAAAAAATTAAGTATATGTAGGGCTTGGTGTACTATCTGTGGTCTTAGTGATCTATAGGGGTTTTGGAACCCCATGCGTAGGAAAGACTACTGTGCATGTCCTTGTTCAAGTCCTTGCTTTCAGTTCTTTACATATATGCTCAGAAATCCTGTTTTTTTCTTTCTTTTTTTTTAATTTTGGGGAAGGGTCTACAGGGTGTACAGGGTCTCACTATATAGATTGGACTCCTAGTGAGCCACCCGTTTACAGCCTCCCAAGAGCTAGGATTATAGGTGCGTGCCACCATGCCCAGCCTCTCCTGTTTCGTGTTTTATGGACCACCATACCGTTTTGTACAGTCACTGTACCACTTTGCAGTTTCACACCAGTGTTTGTGCTTGCCAGGCAGGCACTGTCCTGCTGAACTAGCTGAGCTATGCTGTCATTTCTTGTTTTCTGTTTTGTTTTTTTAATAATATATCTACCTCAGTTACTTTTCTCTGGGACAAAATATCCAACACCCCATATTAAGAAAAGAAATCTTTAGTTCACATAGTGGTGGTTCAGTCTGTACTTGGCTGGTTGCAAGGCGGAGTGGCATATGGCAGAGGGCAGCATTTCACAGCACGAAAAACAGCAAAGAGCAAAGGAGGAGCAGGGGCTGCAGCAGCTGGTAAGCCTCTCTCCCTTCTTTATATTCTGGCTGTCTGGCCCAGGGCAGGTTGTAGTACTCACATCTATAATCCCATCATTGGATCATGAATTAATCACAAACTCCAGAATCCTGCCCCAATGACTAGTGTGAGGCTTTGGGGGGACAACTAGACACAAACCATAACAATAGCTATTTCAGTGAATGTGATATGTTAACTTGTGTTTTTTTTTGTTTTGTTTTTGCTTGTGTGTGTGTGTGTGTATGTGTGTTTTAAGACAAGATCCTTCTACCTAGTAGAGTCTGGCTTCAGACTCAAGTGCAGGTTGACCTCGAACTCACAGCAGTTCTACTGCCACAGCCACTAGAGTACTGAGATTATAGGCCTGCACATCATGCCAGCTTTCACTTGTGATTTTGATTTGCATTTTTCTAAAGACTATGTGCTTATTGGTCATTTGTGTATCCTCTTTGAAGAAATGTCCTTTGTTCATTTTAAAAATCAGGCTCTTATCAGTCTGGTTTTCAATCTATATATATGATAATTAACCTTATAAGATTTTATAAGATAAATGAATCTGATGGAAAAATTTAACTGGAAAAATAAAAGGATGTGGGAAAGGGAATTCAAATGTGTTATGTAAGTGTACCCTACAGTAAATGTAATCAGTATACATTGCAAACATGTACTAAAAAAAGTAAAAAAAAAGAAAAAATCAGGTTCTCTTTTTGTTGTTGAGATGTCTGAGTTCTAACATCCTGGATATCAGTACTTTACCAGATAATGTTTTCCCAGTCCAGTGGGTTGGTTGTCTTCTTATACTATGGATAGTATAGTGTGCTTTAATGCACAACTTTAATTTTGATGTTATCCCATTAATTTACTTTTTTAGTTTCTTGACTATGCCATTGATGTTATATCCATGGAAGCATTTCCAAATCCAATATTGTGTAGCATTTTTCCCCTGTGTTTTCTTCTAAATTTTGCATTTTTAGTTCATATTTAGGTATCTAATACATTTAAGTTAATTTTTGTTTATGGTGTAAGATAAAATGGCTCAGCTTCATTCTTTTGCATATGAATATGTCTGGATATTTTAGAGAATTGTTTATTTTTGTAGATTAGTAATAGTATTGGGATTATATTAAGAAATTTTTATCTAGAGTTACAGGGATTTGTTCAAAATCATATCGGAATGGGGAATAAGCAGATTAATCAATATACAAGAAATCAAGATTTTTGTAACATGTTTGAAATGTTCAAAATAAAAAATCTGAAAAGAAGAACTAATAATTAGGATGATATGTTGTTGTTTTTAAATAGTGGTCAAGTTTATTCAAGGAAGTGAAAATGGGGGGCCAGGGATATAGTTCAGTGGTACAGTGCCTGCCCAGCAAGGGCAGAGTCCTGAGTTTGATTCCCAGTTACCCCCACCCCCAAATAAATGAAGGTAAAAGTGAAAAGTACAGACAAGCTTTGAGAAACACAGCATGGCCTGTTGTGGAAAGTTATAAAATGATATTTTAGAAACCTAAACATAAAGTTTTTATAAATAGTGGCAATTTGGTATAGAAGAGGTAACTGAACTAGAGACTAGCTGAAAATACATAAATTTTAGTAGCTGTTGTCATGACCTTTTCAACTCTAGTTTTATTGGAGTATTATTTAACTATGACCAGATAGCATAATTTTGAGACATGCATAGAAGATAACAGATAAAAGCAGGTTGTGATCACTCTTTTTATTATAAGAGATTTTAAATATGATTAAACAAATACCATTGAAAAATATAAAGTGAAAGGGTCTAGCAAGATAGCTCAACTGTCTAAGGTACCTGCACAGGCAAACTTAGGCAAAGAACAAGAACCGAGGTTCACACCAATACTGCATGCCATGCCTGTCCACCCCCAGGGTGGGCTGAGCTGGCCACACACACAAAAAGAAAAATATAAAGTGAAAAATCAAAATACTACCTTTTTTTCTTCTCTATTCCTACCAATTTGAGTGTAAGATTTACTCTTCAGAAGTGTGGCTGGGGAATGAGTGGAATGCCAGCTGGGGTGGGGAAAAGATTTTGAGAGGAAAATTCAAACTTGGTCTTGCCTGAGAGGAGCTGGTGGAAGGAAAGAATATGAGAAATGAAACTGAAGAGAACTAATAAAATAGTGTCCAGAGAAAATGAAAGCAAGTAGGAACTTGGGAGCCAACTTAAAGAAAAGCATAGAAGCACTCTGGTCTTTCAGACAGGGAAAAGGATACACCTGAATTTTTCTCTCAGCTAGTTGGCTGATTTCTGCAGAGGACTAAGGTTGGCCAGGGTTGGTGGTGTATTGTGTGTCATGATGTTCACATAACCACAGGAATGAGCAAAAGAATGCATAATGGGATCCAGCTCAGGCCCCAACTATGCACCAGTGACTTGCTCCTCAGTGGATGTCATTGTCCTTGAGACACTTATGGATTGCAAGGAGTGACTCACTTCTTTGGCTGGTCAGCTACAGAAATGTTTCTTACTCTGTGTGTATGTTTACCAGAACTCTGCATCTGTGCTGGAAAGTAGCTCAACCAGGACTGTTCTTTCAAGTACTTTAATTTTTTCTTTTTTCTGGGATACCTTTTTCTCACGTGCAGGAAACGATTCTGTTTCTGAGCTATAGTGGTGTGCCAGTGGAACACTTTCACATCCTCTTTGGGCAGAATGCCTGCTCCTAGCCACACCCACTAGTCACAGAGCAGTAGCAGCTTAAAATATGGTTGAATGAATATTTTTTCTTGCTACATTTTGAATATATATGTTACTAATAAAATGGGTTATATTTACTAAACTTGGCATTTGTGAACTTTGTGTAATATTTTGTACAAATAGAATGAAGTTACGTGACCTACTTAAGAGAACAGAATTGCGTAAATATCTGTCCTTTCCAAATATATCTCTAATTTTCTATTATGGAATTTGTTATTAATCATCACAATCAGAGATTTAAATAAATGAACTTTATTTTTCTATTTTTTAGGAGACCCATGTACTGTGTCATCTCAGTTGGAGTTAGAAGAAGCCTTTAGGCTTTATGAGCTAAATAAGGATTCTGAACTCTTAATTCATGGTAAAGAAATCATTTCATACTGTTCTGGGGCTATGAATGTTTTTAAAAATAATGTCATTGTGGATGATTTTAAGACATAATTCTGACATCTTTCTTTATCTGTGTGCCTTGTCTTTGTATTATCATGCTTCTTGAGTAGTTTGTTAAATGCTATCTAAGGTAAGATCAGTCTTTACAGTCTTCAGATTTAAGAGAAGTTTAAAGCAACTTTAAGATAGTTTGTTGAGATGCAATATTCTTTTTTTTTTTTTTTTGGTGGTACCGGGATTGAACTCAGGACCTTGTGCTTGCTAGGCAAGTGCTTATTCTACTAAGCTATCTCCCTGGCCCCTGTTGAGATCCTAATACAGCTTTAAAAGTCTATTTTTCATGATATTTTGCTAGTATAAAATTGCAACAAATGCTTAAAGAGGCTGGACATGGTGGTGCACACCTGTAATCCCAGGGGAGGCTAAGGCAGGAGATTGCCAAGTTCAAGGCCAGCCTGAGCTACAAAGTGAGTTCAAGGCTAGCTGAAACTGCACAGCAAAATTCTATCTCAAAAAGACCAAAAAAAAAAAAAAAGCGGCAGGGGGAGCTTACAGAGCTGATTGACCAGTGATATTAATGTTTTTATTTTTTATTTCTTTTATACTATATCCAACTTCTATTTTCAGAAATTAATTTATATTTCAGCTCTTAAAAGTACATATTAAAAACTTTTGTACTCTATTAATAGTGTCCTTTAAAACATTATAGACTATAAAAGATTGACTTATTTTTTAATTTTTAATATATCGCTTATTTGTTTATTTGGTATAGGGTCTGGCTATGCAGCTTGGACTTGTAGTGACCCTGTCTCAGCCTCCCCAGGGCTAGTCTTACAGGTGTGTACCACCATGCCCAGCCACCATGCCCAGAGTGGGGGGGGCACAGCACAGCATGTGGTACCAGGGATCAAACATGGGTCCTTGTGCCCCCCAGGCAAGCACTTAAATGCTGAGCTATCTCCCTAGCCCTGACTAATTATTCACCTCAGCTATAAATGTGCTATTGCTTTTTATTCTACCTCATTATAAAAATAGATCATTTAATATGTTTATAAATGTATAGCTCTTGCTATAGACATATTTTTAGATTTTTGGACATTTTCTGGTGTAAATTATTCTTAAATTTAATATACATCTTTTAAAAGCTCTAATGTTCTATGTTTCAAAGTTGTGTTTGTTTGTTTGGCAGGACTGGGGATTGAACTCAGGCTCTTGCACTTGCCAGGGAAGTGCTTATTCCACTGAGCCATCTCCCTGGCCCCTATAGTTATGTCTATTTTTGTAATTTAATTCTAATTTTTCATTGTGACAAAATTGTCAGCACAATAAATACTTAAGTTGCCAGGGGTGGTGGTGCAGGCCTGTAATCCCAGCACTGGGGAGGCTGAGGCAGGAGAATTGTTGTGAGTTTGAGACCAGCCTGAGCTACAAAGTGAGCTTAAGGCCAGCCTGAACTACATAGTGAGACCCTGTCTCAAAAAGACCAAAAAAAAAAAAAAAGTACTTAAGTCAATAGTAGTTAATAATTTATTTATTTATTTTTGTATTTTAGTAAGGGTTTACAGGGTCTTACTACGTACATCAGACTTGTAGTGATGCCCCTGTGTTTGGCTTCCCAAGATCTGGGATTACAGGCACAGGCCACCATACCATCTCAATTGCCCTCTCAGCATGCCCCAGGGGTGGGGCTGGCACTGCACACTAGGGATCGAACCTGGCCACTGTTCTGCCTAAGCAGGTGCTTTAGTCCGCTGAGCTATTTGGCCAGCTCAATAGTTTCTTTAAAAGCAGGCAAATAATTAGTGTTAAGTAACAAAGGCCTAGTGATTAGTAAACCAAGTTTCTAATACATTTTTTATAGACATATTTGTTGTCACAAAAATTTCTATATCCTTGGTAAAAAATGAATCTTGTTATCAAATAATGTTAACCACGTACTGTTTTCTTTCGAGTAAAGAAAGATTCATGTTTTGGGGGTTCATTTTATTTCTTTATAATTTGTAAGTTCTAAAAACAACCTTTTTGTTTGTTTGTTTTAGTATTCCCTTGTGTACCAGAGCGTCCTGGAATGCCTTGTCCAGGGGAGGATAGTGAGTATTTATGTATTTTATACCTTTGAAAAGAATTACCAGGCAAGGTGATGCCTGCTTATAATCCCAGCAGCTCCTAGCTTCTAGGAAACTGAGGCAAGAATAGCAAAGGCCAGGTAGTACAATTTAGTAGACTGTGTCTCAAAATAAATATGGGTAGGTGACATAGCTCAATACTTGCAGTGCTCCCTGGGCCCAATCTTCAGTACTCTGTTTAAAAAAATAGTGTACAATGACAAGTGAAAAAAAAATCAGTTATAAAACTTTGAATTTGTTTTCTTTTTCAGTTTTTCGGTCTAATTCCTTTTTTTGCTTACTTGTTTGTTTGTTTTGTGACAAGGTCTTATTATGTGGGCTGGTCTTGAGCTCACTATGTAACCCAGGCTGAATTCAAACTTGTGATGAGCCTTCTGCCTCAGCCTCCTAGGTGCTGGGATTACAGACATACACCACCCTGCCCAGACTGTTTCTTTTGTTTTTTTGAGGCAGGGTCTCACTACATAGTCTGGGCTGGTCTTGAACTCACTATGTAGCCCAGGCTGGCCTCAAACTCGCAGGGGTCCTCCTGCCTAAGCCTCCAGAGTACTAAGATTATGGGCATGTACCACCCCTCCCAGTTCCATGATAATTTCAGATATATTGATGACTGTTTGCATGTCTCAGGGCACCCCTTGACCTCGGGGTGCCCTGAGACATAGATTGAGACTAGGTGTAGTGGCATGAGCCTCTAATCCCAGGATTTGGGAGGCTGAAAACAGGATGCTCACTATGAGTCAGACTTACATAGTGAGACCCTAAAGACGCTGTATACAGGGTCTATACTAAATATAAATATACTATCCTAAATATAAATAAACAAATATACTTTTGCCAGATGAAATTCAGATAGAAGGTTAAGTTTATTTTAATTATGTGGTTTTGATTTTGGAAATTTTCAACTATGGAAGAGATGAGACAACATTGAAAGGAAGAATATCCATATCTCCCTTCCCCAGACTTACCTGTTGCTAATATTTTCCCTGCTTGCTTTATCTTTTTAACTATATGTCCTTAATCTCTGAGAGTGAATACTTCGGTTGTTAGGGTATTTTAAGTTTCATGATGTCTGCATTTTACTTTCCAATGATTCTGGAAAAAAAATACCAAAAATATGACAAAACAATATTTGGTAAAGCTGTGTAGACTGACATTTATTCTTCCAACTTTTTGTAAGCTTAAATTTTTTGCAAATTAAAAAAAATGGAAAATTATTTAAAAACAGAAACAGGGACTGAGGAAATGGCTTAGTGGAATAAGCGCTTCCCTGATAAGCGCCAGGGCCAGAGTTCAATCCTTGGTTCCACCAAAAAAAAAAAACAAAAGCACTGCTAGTTATACAGACATCTATACTGTAGTCTTTATTTTATCTACTCCCTTGAAGAACTTGTTTTTATTTTGGTTTTTAAATTCATTTTAATGAGAAAAAAAGATAAAATAGCAATGAGACAGTTTCAAAACAGGTTAGTAGGATGCTTAAAATAATTAATACATAACATATTGTTCTCTCCATAGTGTTTATTCAGAGGACAAGGTGCAGACATGATATCTTGTCAAACAATATTAGTACAAACTTTTATTATCATTGAACTAAGAGAAAATAGCTGTATATCTATCCTAACTCTCTTGTGTATGTATTTTTTTCTTTTTTTCACAACAGAATGGTCCTTTATTTATACTTCTGTGAAGTTAGTAACCTATGACACTAGGTTGCCTAGCAGCTGATAGCTAACCTTAACCAGCAGGATGTTCATCTCAGGAGTGAGGTAGCTTGTTTGCTTTAGGCACTGGGCCAAGTCTTACCTACACATATTTGATTGATTTGCTAGCTTTGTGGCTCCCAACATATCCCCCTTTTTCATTTTGTTTTGGGTATTCCACTGCAGTTAGAGAAGGTATATTTGGAGAAGTCTTTAAAGGACCTTTTCATACTTGAAGCCAATCTAAAGATTGTAGGTACTTCAATTCAGCAAAATCACCCAATATAGTCTAATAGTCCATAATGGTAGTGGGTTATCAGAAGAACTGGCAATTGTCTGAAGTTATTGACTTGATCCTTTTATAGCTCAGCATATTAATATGGCATTACTTTTATACCTCGTAGTTATACTTCTCTGCTGGATGGTTAAGACCAACTTAAAGCAAGACTTATATAACTAAAAATGTACTTTCAAATTCCCTAAAACCACATATAGCAACTTGTGGATCTCTTGTCAGAGTCAGCCATGTGGATGAGTCACAGCCATTGCTTGCCCAATTTTCTCTTTGTGAAAGCCTGAGAGAATGTTTTCTCTCCAGGTGACTCTCCTTAGGCACATTCTACATCATCAATCACTTACCTCTGTGGCCCCATAATCTCATTGAACAGAAAATTTGGGACACCACTGAGTTACAGGATGTCGCAGCATAGGTTCTCTTATGTCCTGAGTCCTCACTGACCTTGAAGGGCTAGGGCCAAAGTATTGGTGATCCTTGTAGCCCATCTGTCTTTTTTTAAAAAAATAATTTTATTGAAAAACAAATGGCAATGAGACAGTTACAAAATCGATTAGTAGGACAGTTTCATAATTAATACATTGCATATTGTGGTCTTCTTAGTGATTATTCATAGTACAAAATGCAGACATTATATCCTGTCCGCAAACACTATTAGAACAATTCTTTCTATTCATTGAGTTAAGAGAAAGTAGCTGTATATCTATCCAAACTATTTTGAATATACAGATAGAAAATGGTCATTCATTTGTGTCTCCCTTTTTTGTGTAGTTTTGTCAGAGATGGGTATTCCATTGTCATTTAAATATTGTAGGTTCATGAATTCAGCAAAATATTCCAATATAGTCCAGTAGTCTATAATAGTAGTGAGTTTTCCATAGGGCTGGCAGTGTCGGAAGTTGTTATTTTGGATTTTTAATCAGTATTTTTTCCTGCAATGTTTATTATGAAAAGAATCAGATTTAATTATAGAATGACTTTTACTCATACTTGCTATTTTTCCTTTAATTTTTAATCTCTTCAGAATCTATCTACCGCAGAGGTGCACGCCGCTGGAGAAAGCTTTATTGTGCAAATGGCCATACTTTTCAAGCAAAACGCTTCAACAGGGTAAACTTTGTTGAATGATGATAATACATCTTTTTTGTCTTTTTTTGTTTTCTGTTAGTAGAAAAAGGTAGCTTTGTTATTAAGTCTTGTAATAAATACCCTTTTAAAGAAGTAAGTAGCAAAGCCTTACATTCCTAGTTTTCATATAACAGCATGCTTATTTTTTATTTTTATTTTGTTTTTTTAGAGGCTGGGATCTACTGTAGGGCTTTGCACATACTATGCAAGTACTCTACCACTTAGCTACATGCCCAGCACCTTTTATTCTTAAATATGCGCCAGATTGGATGATTAATCATATGGTTACCTAGCTATAAGATAATTTAGTTTTTAGCTGGGCACAAGGTGGCACACACCTTTAATCCCAGCACTTGAGGGGCAGAGTCATGAAGAGCATGAGTTTGAGGCCAACCTGCGCTATACAGTAGCTCAAGGCCACCTGAATTATACAGCAAGACCCTCTCTTGAAACACAAAACAGAAAACCAAACTTTAGTTCAGCAATACAGTACATGTGCGGCAAGGCCCAGTTTGTGGGTTTGATTTTCAGTACCAAAAAAAAAAAAAAATTTAAATATAATTTAAAGCAGCCAGAAAATTAAACAAGGTTTATATTGCAAACTAACTTGATATTGTTATTTTCTTTTTCCTGTTTAGAAAATAATGATAAGTATTTACTTATCTAGAATTTTATGTATCAGGCAGCTTTCCAAATGCTTGTATATATCAGCTCATTTCATCTTTACAATACTCCTATATATCTCCATTTTATAGCTGAGAAAAATGAAGGCCAGGTCAGTTAAGTAGCTCACTCAAGACACACAACTAGTAATGAGCTCAAGTTTGAAAGCAGCTAGTCTGTCTCCAGGAGTCCATGCTTTTAACTTATTTTGATGACTACAAATTTATGGACTTTACTTCCATTCTAAAGCTGATGTAAGAGGGCTGGTAAGATACTCAGTGGACTAAGCACTGCTTAGGCAAGTGCAGGGGCTGGAGTTCAGTCCCTGGTACCATGTGCCAAACCGGCCCTGCCTCCAGGTATGTTGAGCTGGTGACTTGAGTTTGAGCATGGTGGCACATGCCTGTAATCCCAGTGCTGGGGAGGCTGAAAACAGGATCACAGCTCTTGAGCTGTGTAGTGAGACCCTCCACATACACACTCACAAAAGTTTAAAACTGATGTATGGCTTAGCCAGGAGGGGTTCCATTTGACCCAGCTATTTCCCAGAAGAACCTCCCCCCCCATTCCCCGGAACCAGGCATTGAACTCAGGCCCTTGCACTTGCCAAGGAAGTGCTTAATCTACTAAGCCATCTCCCCAGCCTGGCTTAGCCAGGAGGATTGCCACAATTTCAAGCCAGCTTGAACTGTATAGTGAATCCCTATCTCAAAAAAAAAGAAAGAAAGAAAAAACAAACCTAATAATGTCTTGTCCTAAATTCATTAACAGAGAAATAAATAAAATGAAAACAAAATAAAGATCTGAAATTTAAAAATTAGCACTAAAATTTAAAGAAGACTGAAAACTGAAAATCACTTTAGTTTCGGTTTACCATCTAAACAGTATGGAAGGTGGTGTTTTTCAAATCTTTTCTGTTTGTATACCTGTGAATTTGGTTATGTGAAAATGGAAGTTTCTTGAACTTAGAACAGAAAACAACATAATTATAAATATTGTGTGCCTTTAAACAAGTTTGTTTTTGTTTTTGTTTTTTTCCACTGACCTTCACAGCTTTTGAAAATTTACCTATGAGGAAATTTGAGATATTTTTCCTCCATGGACTGGAAGTGGACAGTAGGAGGCAGGGAATTGAAATGGGGATGAAAGCCAATTGCTTTCAGTATTTTATGAGAAAACGATTGGGAAATGATTGTATTTTTTTTTTTTTAAATAAAATACTCTTGAATTACATTTTTCAGCGTGCTCATTGTGCCATCTGCACAGACCGAATATGGGGACTTGGACGCCAGGGATATAAGTGTATCAACTGCAAGCTGTTGGTTCATAAGAAATGCCACAAACTTGTCACAATTGAATGTGGACGGCATTCTTTGCCACCGGTAAGACAGAGCTTTTCTTTTTTGTTTTTAGTATAGCATGCTTTTCTTTTAAATCTATTGGACTTAAAATGGTTAAAATAGGTAGATAATAAGAAACTACATCTCAAAATATAGTTAATGAGTGTAGGTAGGAATACTTTACATGCTACTTAACGTATTGTGAAGTTTAGATCTTTTGAAATAGCTATGATATTTATTTGTAGGAGATAGTTAACGTCTTTGACCTGTTATAAAATATTCTGGTCTAAATTATGAAGATGTAAGGAGAATCCTTTAAAGTTTTTTTCCTTCTTTAAGCTAAACTCAATTATGAGTTTATCATTGCTATTATTCTAGCATCTATCTTAAGACACTAAGAAGAGTCAGAATTTTCATGTTTAGTATTTAAAGTATGTTTACTGGGCAAAAAATCATTTTGAATTTATTCTATTTTAAGTATGTAATTAAGGCATGCTAAAGAGACTATAGATAACTAAAGAAAATAATTAGATAAAAATCTGTATAGATTATAGCATGTAAATGTAGTGTTATTTGCTATATATTCTTATAGAACTTTCCCTATGCAAATTTACATGTATGAACATTTCTAATTTTTATTTATGAAAAAAAGAAAACTTATATGATCACAGAGTTGTGAAATGAACTGAGTATTTTAACAATTACCCTCTTCCAGTATTTAAAAGTCATGACCTCCGGGCATGGTGGGTCATGCCTGTAATCCCAGCACTTGGGAGGCTGAGGCAGGAGAATTATTGTGAGTTCGAGAACAGCCTGAGCTACAAAGTGAGCTTAAGGCCAGCCTGAACTACATAGTGAGACTTTGTCTGAAAAAAGACAAAAAAAAAAAGTCATGACCAACCAACTAATCTTGCCTCACTCAGTACTATTTTTTTTTTTTTCTGGTAGAGCTGGGGATTGAACTCAGGACCTTTGTGCTTGCCAGGGAAGCGCTTATTCTACTGAGCCATCTCCCCAACTTCCTACTATTTTGAATATACTGTGGCCTGTACCTGTAAAACTTAGGGGCCCTTATAAAATACAACTTTAGGGCCAGGGAGATATAAGAATAAGCGCTGACTGGCAAGCAACAAGGTCCTGAGTTCAATCCCCAGTACCATAAAAAAAAAAAAAAAAAGAAAAGAAAAAAACCAAAACTTTAAAAATAAATTTATTACATAAAATATCCTCCTAGGTAGTGTTCAAAATTTTACTTGTCTGACAAATGTTACAATTTTTGTTTAATTTTTATGATGAATCAGCATTCAAATTTTAATTGATTGATCGTGTACTCTTAAATTTACTGTTTTTTCTCTGTTACCTTCTCCATCCCTTATACTTTCTTTGCAGAAAATGTTTATCCCACCAGAAAGCATATATTTATGTTTTTGTTTTTGTACTTTTTAACAAAATGAAGGCCAATGCATCCTGTTTTCTAACCCATTTCTTCTATAGACAGTGTCATTGGTCTTTTATATTTATCTGTATCTCTCATCATCATTTTTAACATAATTGTATGGTATATGTCTTTACCAAAATTTCCTGTTTCTTGCAATTTAAGGAGCTTTCTAAGAAATTTTTCTACAAAGAAAATTAAAATGAACTTCATGGTAACAAAATTTTATTTCCTTAGGGATCCAGAGATGGAGCTACTAGGTTAAAGAATCTGTGTTTTTAAAAATGTCAAATGCATCTTTTTAGACTTTTTTGGACATTTGTGAAAGTAGTTTATAGTTGTTACCAAAGTTGACTCTTTGATATTAGAATTTTTAGCTAGTTCATAGCTTAGTAAAGGACTAAAGGTTTCAGTCTTAAGGAAATCCAGGAAGTTAAAAATTACAAACTTATTCAGATTCCTGTTGGCACACTTGAATATTCTTAAGTGGTACAGTGAGTTGTGCATTCATACATGTACAAAGAAAAAGGAGCAGATAGTGATTCTGTTGATATGTTAGAATGGGGGTATATTGCATTTAAAATCCACAAGCTTATTTATGAGCCTACCATTAAGGCAGCCTTAATGGTACTTATGTATAATGCTAAGTTTATTTCTTCTTGCTGCTATCCATTAAACTTGGGTTAAGTTTAATGAATTACTAATAAGAATAGGGTCTTGTTTTGTTTGCAGTGCTAGGGATCAAACCCAGGTCTTGTGCATGGTAGGCAAGTAATCTATTACTCAGCCATATCCCCAGCTCTAACAATTTTGGTTTGAATTATCATTGTGACTGAGATCATTTGTGGATAGTTGGTTGCATCAATGTCTAGGACAAATTTCTTTACCTTTTTGGAGCCATTGACATCATTGAAAATGTTTTTTTAAATAGGAAACCTGTGAGTATTGTACACAGTTTTAAGGGATTTATAAATATCCTGAAGTATATCTCTGAGCTTCAGCAAAGAGTTCATATCCTAGAGCCTATAATAATTATTGAAATAGTGGTTGGGAATTTATAGCGGTTTGTGATTTAAGTAGAATCTACTAAGTTGTTATACCTTTGGAAATGTTATAGGAACCCATGATGCAAATGGACCAGTCATCCATGCATTCAGACCATGCACAGACAGGTAAGGATGAGGCTGACATAAGCCATTGTTCTTTACAAAGTAGCATTTAAATATTTCTTTTACCTAAGATGAAAAACATTAATATTCTCCTTATTAAAATTAGGGCAGCATATTTTATGGAAGTAAGATTAGCCATAATGTTTAACCAACACATTTGGCATTTTAAAAAGTTGGCTATGTAAATTATAATAACAAAAAAGAAAACACCTTTTTTTTTTTACTTAAAGCAAATTTCTTTTGAGGTCCTTGAAGTGAAGCAGCAAACCTAGTTTCTTTTCCACAGTGAAAAAAAAACCCAAAACTGATTTTGTGGCTACCTTGTGTTCAAGTGACTTATTTTTATTCAAAGCTTTATTATCAAGTAGACATTATGAAAGATGTCTCTTGCCTCTCGTAAATACAAGAGGCTTCTATACCTTAAAGGGCAAAGAGAAATTATATTCCTTAGCCTCAGGATTTTGAAGCTTCTTCTATGACCAAGAATCTGCATTTTTGTCCTTCTAGGAAAACTCCTGTTTTCCCTTTCTTGATTCAGCTCAGAATAGATCAGGCTATTCTATTCTTTTTAAATGCTCTCCACATTTTCCTGATACATGTTTAAGGTATTGTTCTGATTTAAGATTTTAATGCACATCACATTTTGGGGGGGATTTCTTGCACTGTATCTCTGTAACAGAATAGCCTAACAGGCTTTAAGGAATAGAAACCTCTTGCATATCAGTTCTTTACTTGACCTGCATGGTATTCAGAAACATTTGAGTATAAAAGACAAGTGAAAACCATATGCCTTCTATCTCTCTGTCTTAAGTAGGGTTTAAAAAAAGCAACTTTATGGAGGGATATATTTGATTAATTTTTAAAGAAGTGAAATGTTTAAAATATGGAAAAGGTACTTACTAAAAGTAGTAGATGGCTGCCAGGTTGGTACTTGCTCTTTGTATCCTTACTAAAGAATAGGAATTGACACTTAAGGTTGTATTTAGTTTATATTTAGTAGGACAAGTATTGTTCAAATTTATATAATGAAAACATACTTAGAAGTAAAAGTTAAAAAATGTTTTATGTCAGATTCATAAATGAATTCTATGTTTTTCTTCTTTGATGTTTGGCATTGGATTTTTAGTAATTCCTTATAATCCTTCAAGTCATGAGAGTTTGGACCAAGTCGGTGAAGAAAAGGAGGTATGTGTCTTACATTATCATGTGTGATTAGGTGCCTTTTCTTCATGTGGTTGGGGTGCTGGAGACTGAATGCAGGCCCTGGCACATGCTAGCCATTTGCTCTATCACTGAGTTACATGCTCACCACCTGTGATCAGGTTTTCAGTAGGCTGCAACAGTTTGGAAAGGTGACTGGCTTAGATTTGTAGATCATAATGGTAATAAAGGAATAATTTTTAATGATCTGAGTTTTATTATGATTTAGTTTAGTTTACTAATGTAAATTAGGAAATGATTTTGTAGCAAAACTTTTTAAGATGGCATAATATAAAAATTATAGTGTATTAAGAATGACATTGACAATTTGATTATTGAAAACATTACAGACCCTCTTATGTTGTGTCCAGTTTTATATTTAATGTAAAATAATAAAATGTCCTTGGCTGCCACTTTTTTTCTAATAAGCATTTTGTCTTTAAAGCAAAACAGATTTGTTATTAAAAATATTTACTTGGGCATGATGATACCTACCTGTGACCATAGCTACTTGGAAGGTTGAGCCAGGAGGGTCAAGAGTTTGGAGCAGAAAAAACAAAAAGTTTGAGTAATTAAGTGTGATCATGTTTCAGAAATCACAAAGTCCAAGGCATGGTGGCTCATGCCTGTAATCCCAACATATGGGAGGTTGAGACATTTGTGAGTTTGAGGCCAGCATGGCTACAAAGTGAATTCAAGGACAGCCTGAGCTGCATAGTGAGACCCTGTCTCAAAAAGATTAAAAAAAAAATCACAAAGGAAGGAAAAAAAGCAGGAAAGTACATGCCTTACTTCTACTTTTAGTTTGTCTTCTTAGAGACCACTTTTAATTACCATTTTCAGTTGTATTAATAATACATGTTTTTCAAGTTTATGTATTTCTAGTCTTAGTTTAGTTTATACTCCTTTGCCCTTTTTCTTTTTCTCTTTCCAGTGTTTGATAGGTATACAGGTGGTAATCAGAATATATAGTGTGTATGCTTTTTAAAAATTTTATTACAGTAAAAGTATTGCTATTAATCCTTCTCAGTGTACTTCTACTCACTTTGAACATGCTTAATCCCATCATTCTTACGTATCAGTTCTTTACCTGACCTGCGTATCAGTTCTTTACTTGACTTTCTGAAACAGTCTCCAAAGTCCTCTTTTGTGAATGTTTGTGAGGTGTGATAAAGAACAGTGACTGCTGCTGCTAGTACCATCCAGTGGAAAGACAGACTTGTAAAAACATTACAATGTATTTTCATTCGTCTTATTCACTAGGTCTGTGCAGCTTCTGACTCTTCCTCAAAGTCAAAATGACCAGGAACAGTAAAGGTTTGAATTGATTCAGGACATTGAGCCAGCTATGACAGTGGGTCTTAGTTATTTTTCTCATTGCTGAGACAAGTACCCAGCATCCAAAGTCAAAGAGAGGAAAGGTTTATTTAGCTCACAGTTCATAAAGGTTTCAGTCCATAATTGCCTAACTCCAAGCAGGGTTGGCAGATGGCAAAGGGGCAGAAGCTCATGGCAGTGGAAGACAGCAAAAGCAACAAGAGAGTGAAAGACTATTTCTGCCCCATATATTGTATGCAGACTACTTGTTCTAGGGGGGTGGGTGTAGCACTCACACCCTTAATCCTAGCCAGAACTATGTCAAACTAATCAGTGGACTGATTTACTAATCTCCCTCCTTAATCTTAGTATCATACACTCTAGATTCAGCCACTTCTGAAAAAACCCAATGACTGCATGAGGCTTTTGGGGAACACAAAGCATAACACAGCACAACTACAGGCCCAGGTGAAATAGGACTTTCAGAACTGCTTCAGAGAGAGGCAGAAATAATGGAGTGTGTTTAAGAAATAGTATTTTGAGGGGGTGAACTAATTAACATGGCAGAGAAAATTTCAAGGCAGCCAAACCTTCAGGCTGTCTTAGATTGCTGGGGACTTTTAGCCAGCTCTACACTGAATCAAGAGTAAACAGACTAGCAGAATGTTTTTAAAAGTTTTAAGTTTGGAGAGAAAGGAAATACCTTTAAGTTAGGGCCTACAGAGATGGAGCAGAGAGCTTGGTTGCTAAAAAGAACAGCATTTAAAAAGAAACCAAGTACTGTTTTGGAACAGGACAACAGTAAAAATGCCTTTAGGGAATAAGAAAATTGCATGGGTGACTTTATTTTGAGAAGAGAGCCTCAGGGCACCAAGGCCACTTAGCGAATTTGTTCCTTGGAATTTGGGTCATAGTACAGAGCCACTCAGGCTTTCAGAGATTCTGACAGCCAAGAGAGAAAGAAGCTTGACCATTGCTCCAGCTGGCAACAGACCTTGGCATCAACTAATGTCTGCTTTATGTGCATGTAAAATGCAAGAGTTGTGGTACAAGAGAGGCCTCCACCCAGATTGCCAAAGAAGGCCTGAGAGGCCAGGCGGTATGTGCCTCAGAGAGCAGAGCTAAGTGAGTGAAGCAGAAAGTTCAGTGGAGACCCCAAAATGTTGAAAAAGCAAGAAACATGGACCATCTGAGAAGAGCTACAAGGAGCAAGCAAAGCCAGCCCAAGAAGGAAGCCATAAGGGATACAACCACCACTGGCAGTGCTGGAGGGGCAGGGCTGCTCAAACCCTGTGGAATTGCTCTTTCCACAGATTGCCCCAGGTGTTAGCCATGGAACTACAGGGTTTAATCTTTGCCCTGCTAGATGTCAGTCTTGTTTTGGTCCCATTCCTTTCTTCTTTTTGTTTTTATTCTTTAAAGACATGTTTTCCTGTGTAGTCCAGGCTGGCCTTGAATTGATTTTGTAACCCAGGCTAGCCTCAAACTCTCAGTGATCATACTCCCTTAGCCTCCTGAGTGCTGGGATTACAGGCGTGGAAGATGATACATCCTGGTCCCATTCCTTTTTATCACCTTGTTTCTACCTATGGTATGTAATGTTTATCCTGTGCCATTGTACGTTAAAGTGTTTAACTTTCTTTTCATTTTTTACAAGGCTTACAGGTAAGAGTTTGCATTAACTTTCAGGAGACGTTGGGCTTGGACTTTTCAGCTGTGCTGAAATTGTGAGGACTTTGGTACCTCTTAAGAGATAGACTAAATGCTTTCTGCATAGAGAAGCCCATTAGGCTTTTGGGGGCTAGGGGTGAGATTTTTGTTTTGTTTTGTTTTTTCGTTTGAGACAGGGTCTGCCCATGTAGTTCTGAATAGCCTTGAACTCAGTAGGTAGCTCAGACTGACCTTAAATTTGTGGATCCTCCTTCTTCAGCTTCCTGAGTGTTGGGATTATAGGCATGTGCCACTGTGCCCAGCCTTAAGATTTGGAATGTTGTGGTTATATTTAGATGCGTGCTCCCACCCCCAAAACCTTGTGTGCTTGTAAGTGGGTCTTTTGGAAGGTGATTTGATCGTGGGGTCATGATACAGTGGGTTAGTCCCCTTGTGACTTTGTACAGCTAAATGTGATATTGGGAGATGAAGCCTCATTGGAAGAGATGAGTCACTGGGGCGTGGCCTGGAAAGGTATAACTCCTTCTGTTGATTATACTCTGCTTCCAGCGTGTTATTCCATGAGCTGTTTGTTTTCAGCCATGTACTTCTGCCATGACTCCTGCCTTAGAACTAGACTGAAACCTCTACAAACTGTGAGCCAAAAAAACCTCTTTCTCCTTAAATTGTGGGTATCAGATACTTTGTCCCAGCAATGAAGAAAATAACTCAGTATATAGCTAGACATTTCTGGGTTTTGTGTAATTTAGTAGATAATGGCAAGTTTTATTTGTGTCAATTTATACTTTTACCAATAATTGGTGAGAGCTCTGTGCCAATCCTGCATGTGTAGTGGTAGTTTACCATACTTTTTAAGGTTTGTTTTTACTTCTTTGCCATTGTTTTACTAGTTTGTCTATAGATCCCACTCAACATTCTTATTAAAATTAATACAAATTATTGAAAGTGCTTTATATCGTTTTCTAGAAATGTGGTGCTCTTAGCACACACTGAACATTTTCCTGCTTTTGGTGCTGTTTTTTTGTATTTTAAAGTGGTATCTGAGTGTTAGCATCTTTAAACAATCCTTGTTCATATTTATTCACACTTTACTTTTTATTCTTCATTGTTTATTACATCTCTGTCCTTTCATGTGATTTTTTTTTCTCCTTAAAGTATTCAGTTTAGTATTTCCTTTAATGAGAACCCCATAGTGATGGTTTGCTTAGTTTTTATATGTCTGAAAATATTTTGCCTTCAGTTTGAGAATTAATTGTAGGATATGGAATGCTAGGTCTCTTTCTCTTCTTTAGACCCTTTGAAAGTGACATTCCACAGTTAGAGAGCTTTTGTTTTCATTTAGTCTTTCATTATTATATCTAGAAGATATAACACTTATTTTTTCATAATGTGTTCATTTTCATAGCTTCTACTTAACCATATTTAAAGTGTGTACATTATTTTTGTAGCATTTTCCTATTTGTTAGCCCACCATAATTTGGTTTATTTCTTTGTTTATTCTTACAAATGATGATTATTTCTGAATTTTCATGTAGAGTTCTTCTTTTGAAAAGTCCTTTTCTGTTTCCTTCTTTTCTCCCTCTCTGCCTCCCCTTTCCCTTTCCTTCTGCTTTCCTCTCTTCTTTTCTCTTTACCTCCCCTTCCCTCTCTACTTTTTTCTTTCTTTTCTTTCCATTGTTGAGATAGGTCTTGCTATGTTTTCCAGACTGGTCCTAACTCCTAAGTTCAAATGATTTTCCTGCTTCAGTCTCCCAGATAACTGGTACTCCAAGAACACATCATCATACCTGATTGCGTTTTCTAATAGTCTCACTTAAGTAGGCCCTTTATTGTCATAGGTACATTTGTTGATCCTGTGGTGGTGATTTTATAGATAACCTAACAAAAGATTATCTTAAAAAAAAAAAAAAGATTATCTTCAATCTTCTGTATAGACTAGCAGAAACTTACATTCATAGTTGTCTATGAATTTATAAAACTTACTTTGCCACCCATGTCATCTAGTACCAAAGATGACATGGAAAAGCATGACATAACATGACAAGAATGACATATGGCAAAGAATGTCTTCCCTTAGCTAAACTGCTTCATGCTTGTTTCCTGCCTCCAGCATCAAAAAATGTCCTTTCACTAGCTTAAATCTCTTATATCAGTCTTTTATGGTAGCAGTTTCTTTCTTCTTGATGTCTATTTTAACTGCTAATTTCCCTGTTACCCCAACAACTATCTATATACTTTATTTTCTCCTCAGCAATTCCTTCAGTTTTCTAGTCACAAAAGTTAATGTCAAAAAAAAAGTAATGGAGGCTGGGGAGATGGTTCAGTAGAATAAGCACTTGCCTGGCAAGCACAAGGGCCTGAGTTAAATCCTCAGTTTTACAAAAGAAAAAAGTTATGTATGTTTCACCCATACCCAAAGTTACCAGATCCTTCTTAAGAGATTCTTTAACATTTTTTCTTCAGATTTTAACTATGTAGTCTTACTGACACCTCATTTTAATTTATAAACTCATCCTATTTCTTGCACATTGTATGGGTTGCAGTAATAAAAGAATTGCAGACCAGCTCAGACTGGTATCAAACTCTGTGTAGCATCAACTGGCCTCAAACTCACAATACTTCGCTGCAGCCTCCTGAATAATAGGATTAACAGGCATGCCCATAATTACTGGCTAAAATATTTTTACATTGTGAAAATATTTAAAACTAGGGGGACAAAGATATAGCTCAGTGGCCCAGCACTTGCCTGTCAAATGCAAGGTGCTGTGTTAAATTCCCAGTACCCCCCCAAAAAAAAATATATATATATAAAAAGATTTTTAGAAATATAAGGTACTGGGAGATAGCTCAGTAGAATAAGTGCTTGCGTGGCAAGCGCAAGGTTGTGAGTTCAACCCCCAGTACCACAAAAAAAAAGGAAAGAAAGAAATATATGATACTATTCCAAATACTTCTAGATATGACTCTTTGTTATAAATGTTCCGAACAGGCAATGAACACCAGAGAAAGTGGCAAAGCTTCATCTAGTTTAGGTCTTCAGGACTTCGATTTGCTCCGTGTAATAGGGAGAGGAAGTTATGCAAAAGTACTCCTGGTTCGATTAAAAAAAACAGATCGTATTTATGCAATGAAAGTTGTGAAAAAAGAGCTTGTTAATGATGATGAGGTAAGCAGACTAAATTTTTTGTGTTTCTAAACTGTTAAAAGTTCTTAAGCATACTATTTCAGAGAAAATCTTAGTGTTTTTGCTTTATTATTATTCTCTTTTTCTAAATGTATGTTTCAAATAGATTATTACTCAGCTTTATGGTTATGATTCAATTTTTTAAAAAATAAAAATCAAACTTACTATCAGGAGAAATGCTTGAGTCTTAGAAAAGCTTTCCAAACCTTTTTATAATATTAGAAGATTTACTGGTATTTTTCTTTCAGTATATAAATTTTTATTTCATATTGTCAGTGGTCTTTGTATTTAGCCTAGTTAGTTAATAGATGCATTTGTTTTTCTTTGTTTTTTGAGACAGGGTCTCACTATGCAGTTCAGGCTGGCCTTAAGCTCACTTTGTAGCTCAGTCTGGTCTCGAACCCACAACAATCCTCCTGCCTCAGCCTCCCGAGTGCTGGGATTACAAGCATGCGCCACCACGCCTGGCAATAGATGCATTTGTGACAATTGAGTTGCTTAGAACAAATTTATTGTTAGTTTTGATTATTTTGTTTCTGTTCGACATAGATTTCTTTTATATTTTAAAATAGGACATTGACTGGGTACAGACAGAGAAGCATGTTTTTGAGCAGGCATCTAATCATCCTTTTCTTGTTGGACTGCATTCTTGCTTTCAGACAGAAAGCAGGTAAGATTGAGAGATAAATGGGATGATTAATCAGCTTCATACATTTTGATGTATTTCACGATGAGGAGCTGTGTGCTGGTATATGTGAAGTAAAAGTCACTGACAAGGACACAATGGTATTGTTCTTTAACTTCCTGATACTCAGTTGACGTTGGATTAGTATCAGGAATTGATACTGTTTTAGGGAGAGAGAAAAGGAGGGGGGGGAGAAGGAGAAGGGAAAAGGAGAGGGAGAGAGAATGAAAATATTTATGGCAATAGAAATACCACTTGTTAAATATTCCCAGGATTCTAGTTTTATAAATTAGTGTTTTCTAGAGTTTAAGCAGCAGAGGGAAAATTTCAGCTTGTTTTGTTTTGTTTTGCGGTACCAGGGATGAAACTCTGGACCTTGCACTTGCCAGGCAGGCACTTATGCCATTGCGCTGCCTCCCCAGATTCAAATTCCAACTTCTTTACCTTAAATATTACAGTGATTAAAAATTCCTTATCTAGCAAATATTAAAAATTAGGTGGGAGTCAGTGGCCCTACTTTAGAATAGAAATAGGTTACAGAATTATTACATTGTTTTTGTTTCATTACTCTAGATGTCCTTCATTTCCAGCAAATTCTCAGCATCCTATCAAGGCCAAGCCACAGAGAATGCTGTATATGTTATATAGTGTTTTAAGTTGTAAAATCTATACTTATTTAGAATTTTGGCTTCTTGGGTTCTCTCTTTGGTTTTAGATTGTTCTTTGTTATTGAGTATGTAAATGGAGGAGATCTAATGTTTCATATGCAGCGACAAAGAAAACTTCCTGAAGAACATGCCAGGTACATTTTTTAAATATTGTTTCTATTAGATTATTTTTCAGGACTGCATGACTTTTTTTATGCAGCAGCTTAAAAACAGTATATAAATACTTTATTTTGATGCTAGTTAATTTCTTTGTGAGATATTAGAAGCTGAGCTAAAAATTAATTTACATGATAAATTATAATTTTATAGATAATATTATAAAATACTGGTTTTGTTTATTGATGTTTTGGCCTTTGCCACAGATGATATTTTGAATTGTGAACATAGCCAATATTTGACGTTTGTTCAGCTGAATTTAGGGAAACTACATCTGATTTTTACTCTTATTAAAATACTAGTTCTAGTTGTGTACCATGTTTGCTTTCCTGGGCTCTGAAAGACGAAAGAAGCACTTGACTTAAACTTACTACAATCTTGTACCACCCAAGCAGACATAAACCAGTTCAGATGTTTTCATTTTATTCAGGCCAGATGTCTTTGACCAGTTGGTGGCAATTTTAGAACGTTTATACTTTAAAATTTTATGGTTGTAGAATAATTTCTGAAAGTTTGGTGTGGATTTTACAGTTTAAATAGTCAACTTTTAGTATTCTTGACCTCTTACTAGTTCTTAGGGTTTTTCTTTTTTTTATTCATTTTATTGAGAAAAAAATTGCAATGAGAAAGGTTTGTCTAGGGACCAGGGAGATGGATCAGTGGAATAAGTGCTTCCCTGGCAAGTGCAAGGGCCTAAGTTCAATCCCCAGTTCCACCAAAAAAAAGAAAGTTTTTTCTTTTTTCTTTTTGAGACAGGGTCTCACTATGCAGTTCAGGCTGGCCTTAAGCTCACTTTGTAGCTCAAGTTGGTCTCAAACTCACAACGATCCTCCTGCCTCAGCCTCTCGAGAGAAAGTTTTTTCTTTTGGGGCGGGGATTGGTCCCTTACAGAAGTGACAAAAGCCTCCAGAAAACATACACATACAACTTTGCCTCCAGTTTGGGTATGTGGACTTCCCACAATTCATCATTGACCAGACTTAAGAACTCCTGATTGACATTTTCAGATTAATAATTTTGTGAAAAATGAGTTTAAGTTAAACTTTTAAAGATGTGTTTTTTGGGCTTAGATACTGTAAAGTGGTATGCCAATTAATTTTTTTTATTAGTTTTAAATATGTTGAGTGTGCTTCTTAGGTTAAAGTCTGTGTCTATGTACACAGAGTACTTTCTGCCCAAGGTCTGGCCACTTTCCCCTAGGCAAGTAAATGAGGACCAGGGCTTTGGCCTAGGACACAGCCCTCCAGCACAGACGCTCCAGTGGTAAACATATTGGAAAGTAAGAAAGAAAATCTTCTGTGACCACAGGTTATAGTTTTGAATCACATAACTTTTCTTAAATTTTATTTTAGATTTTACTCTGCAGAAATCAGTTTAGCATTAAATTATCTTCATGAACGAGGGATAATTTATAGAGATTTGAAATTGGACAATGTATTACTGGACTCAGAAGGACATATTAAACTCACTGACTATGGAATGTGTAAGGTGAGGAAATTTTTTACATTTTTTATGAAAAAACATTTCATAATTATAAGAAAATTACAAGAGTAATTGCTCTGTATGTTGTCATCTTCAAAATAGTTACTCATAGTATAAGAACATAAATTAAAAGGATAATTGGGGAAAAAGAAACAGATAATAACACAAATCTAGCCAGGCATGATGGCATACACCTATAATCTACCACTTGGGAGGCTGAGGCAGGAGGATCACCATGAGTTCAAAGCCAGCTGGGGTGATATAATGAGCTGAAGCCCAGCCTGAACTACATACTGAGACCCAGTCTCAGAGGAAAAAAACAACAGAAAAACCTATGACTTTTCAACAAACCAAGACAAAGGGCCAGCCAAATAACTCAGTGGATTTAAGTGCCTGCAAGCAGGTGCAGGGGCCAGGGTTAATCTCTAGGACTGCTGTGCTGGCCCCCACCCTTAGGGTGCACTGAGACAGCAATTGAGACTAGGCATGGTGGCACGTGCCTGTAATCCCAGCTCTTGGGAGGCTGTAAACAGGATCACTTCAGTCCAGTCTAGTAGTGAGACCCTGAACACTCTGTAGACCCTTCTCTAAAAATACAAAAAAAAAAAAGATAAACTAATAGCATAAATGACAATATATCAAGATATTTTTAAAGGAGTAGAATTTGAGACTTGGGGAAGTATTTGATCTTGTCTCTATTTCCTCTTTATCTCCCTGTTATTTTGTTCTTTGGTGTTTCTTATATAAAAGAAACCATTTGGTATTTGAGCTTTTGTCTGACTGATTTCACTTAATGTTTTGTTCTCAAATTTACCTACAAATGCCTCAAGTCTCTTTCTTTATGTAAGTGTAGTGCTCCACTGTGTATAAATACTTCATTTTCCTTATCCAGTGGATAAGGATTATGTTTCCATAATCTAGCAATTATAAATTGTACTGCTATAAACATGGGTTTGCATGTATTCCTGTAATATGATTTTAACTCTTTTGGGAAGATACCAGATGGGTCAAATAGAATTTCTAGTTTTAGATTTTTGAGGGCCAGCGGTATAGCTCAGCGGACTAAGCACTTGCTTAGGTAAGCGCAGGGACCAGTGTTCCATCCTTGGTTCCCCAAGCCCCACCTTCGGGTGCGCTGAGCCAGCGATGCAAGCGCGCCAGTAATCCCAGCACATGGAAGGCAAAAAGGAAGATCACTATGCTGTCTTTCTTTTTTGTTTTTTTTGTTTTTTTTGTTTTGCGGAACCAGGGATTGAACTCAGGCCCTTGTGCTTGACAGGGAAGTGTTTATTCTACTGAGCCGTCTCCCTGGCCAAGGAAGATCACTATGAATGTGGGCTGCATGCATAGTGAGACCCTGCACCAGAAAAAAAAAAAAAAAAAAAAAAAGATTTTTGAATAATCGCCATACTGACTTCCATAGTGGATATACTAGTTTTCATTCAAATTATTAAAAAGTCTTTATAGTTCATGATTGTCTTGGTCAAGTAGCTCCATTTTAAAAAATGAAAAAATGATTTCTACTTTTTTAGGATGCTTATTATAATTCTAGCACAAAGAGAAATATACTTCTAACCTGCTTGCAGAATTCCGTCTTCTGATTATATATGCTGTGATAAGAGTTAATTTTTAATTGCTTATATCTTTTTGTCTTAGAAGTTATGAAGAAAATTAGAAATAAAGATTATACTTGTACTACTTTAGTGTAACATTTGCATTTCACCTTCTAACTTTTGCTTTTTGGTCATAACCTTTTTAAATTTTTCAAAAAAATCTTTTTTTTATTCAAGTGACTGGGAAGATATGGCTCAATAGAATAAGTCCTTGCCTGTGAAGCACAAGATCCTGAGTTCAATCCTCGGTACTACCACAAAAAAAAAAAAAAAAAAAAAAAAAAAAAATTTGTTTATTTCCTTATTTATTTGTTTGATATAGGGTCTCGGCAACTCAGACTTCAGTAATCCTGTGTCAGCTTCTCTAGTGCTGGGATTACAGGCATGCACCACTATACCTGGTTTCTGTGGCAAGCACAGCATGTGGTACTGGGGAACAAACCCATGTCCTGGCGCTTGCCAATCAGGTGAATAGGCCACTGACCTATCTCATCAGCCCTTAGTAGTGACTCTTAAATAATGTGTACAGGATTTTCCTGGAAAGTCTGACTTTTTTATATTTAAATTTTAAATATCTAATATCAAATAAAAATTTCAGTCATTCTCATACCACATTTTCATTATTTCTTGTTTTATTTTTTTTAATTGTTTCCTTTCAGCTCTGATCACCTGACAAAGTACTATGTACTTATTAAAATAATTCATGCATAGTTACTCTCTCAGTTTGTAAATGTGTGAATTGCAAGCCCCACTCAGCTGAGGGAAGCATTCCTAGGGCCTAGAAATTTCTAAATAAATGCTAACATTGTGTAAGACAGTCTATATAAGGTTTCATTTTATTTTCTGTTCAGCATAAGTTAGAAAATGAACTTTCCACTTAACCTATGTATAATTTTTAAAGCCATCTTTCTCTCTTTTTTTTTTTTTTTTTTTTTTTTTTTTTTTTTTTTTTTGTATTTTTTAGTAAGGGTCTACAGGGTCTCAGTGTCTCACTGCATAGTCAGACTCGTAATGATCCACCTATGTTCAGCTTTCCAAAGAGCAGGGATTACATTGAAGTCTCAGCACACCCGCCCTGGGGGCAGGGCCAGCACCGGCAAGGCTCACAGGAGCTCAAACCCTGGCCACTGTACCTGCCTAAGCAGGCTCTTTAATTCACTGAGCTATTTGGCTGGCCCTTAAAGCCATTTTTTCTTATGATACTCTTTAAATTTTATTATATAATTTATCTATTTATTTATTCTTGTACTGAGATTGAACTCAAGATCTTGCGCTTGCTAGACAGGTGTGGTGCCACTGAACTATATCCCTGGCCCTGGTTCTTTTTTGAGACAGGGTCATACTATGTAGTCCAGGTTGGTCTTGAACTCTTATATAGCCTAGGTTGGACTTGAACTCACAGCATTCCTCCTGTCTCAGCCCCCAAGCATAGCTTATTGCATACATTTTTAATCATAAATAATTAGAAAGTTTAATGAGTGGAAACCATTTATGCCATTTACTTTTTAAATATATTTATGTTACTTATATAAATATATTTTGTTTTATATTTCCCCCAGGAATTTCTCATTTAAAACATAAAATAGCAATAATAATGGAATCCTATAATTCTCAAGAGAGAATAAAACTGAACAAAAAATATGAAGAATGTTAATGGCAATGACTGTCAGGGGTTTTAAACTTCATCATGATAACCTGTGTCAAAGCCACATTAAATAATATAAAATGATTTAAATTATATTCATAATTGTTAATAGATTTATAAGGATTTAATAAGTAGGCATTCTCGTGTTATTGGCATATATAAAAATTACTACAGGGCCAGCTAGAGAGCTGAGCAGATTAAAGTGCCTGCTTAGGCAGATGCAGGGGTCCAAGGATTGATCCCTGGCCTGCCATGCTGGCCCTGCCCCCTTTGTGGTTGGGGCATAACTCAGTGGAAGTGCACATGCTTAACATACACAAAGCCTGGGATTCAATCCCCAGGACCAGAAAAAAAGTTATTATAACTGTTTGAAAAAGAGTTTGAGGGCTGGTAAGATACCTCAGTGGACTAAGCGCCTGCTTAGGCAAATGCAAGGACCAGGATTCCACACCACATGATACACTGGCCCCACCCCTGGCACGGGAGACTGGGTATGGTGGCATACACCTATAATCCCAACACTGGAGAGCCGGAAAACAGGAGGATCAGTACAAGTCCAAGCTGTGTAATGAGATCCTGTACTAAATACATAAAAAAAAAAAAAAAAAAAAAGAGTTTGATTGGGGGATATAGCAGGAATCTTAAAGATGGCCATACTTGGGTAGCATGCACAGGCCCTGAGCTCAAACCTGCTCAGTAAAAAGGAAGGAGAGGGGAGGATGAGATAGGGAGGGGAAAGGGAACCCAAGGATGGGAAGGGAAGAAAAAGGAAAGGAAAAATAAAGCAAGTCATATTCTTTGATCCAGTAATTCTTGTCTATTTTAGTAAACATTTGGTCTAAAGGAAGTATTTATAATAAATATTATATCTAAGAGGATGTCTATGAAAATCCTTGGCAGCATAAAATGTTTATAATTAACATTAAAGTTTTAAAACACAGAATTGTCTTTTCTGTCATATGACATTACACTTTGATTTTATTTATATTTATTTTCCTTTTTTTTTTTTTTAACTTGGGATTGAACTCAGGACCTGCCTGCACTTACCAGGCAGGTGCTTAATAACACTAAGCTATCTCCCTTGCTATTTTCCTTTTTTGTGTGTATGTGGTACTAGGGATCAAACTTGGGACCTTGTGCTTGCCAGCCAGGCAGGAGCTTATGCTGCTGAGTTATCTCCCTTGGCCATTTCCCTTTTTTTTGAGACAGGATCTCAAACTCAGTGATTGATCCTCCTGAATGCTGGACTTATAGGCATTTACCACCACACCCAGCTTTTTCTAGTTTTAAAGTTATTAGAATAACATTTTACTACATAAACAATGAAAACATAATTATTACACAAATGAATTCAGTCAGGATGGCTTTCTTCCAGTCTTCCTCCCTTTTTGTATTGTACTTTCATTGAAAAATAATATTGGCTTATTAGACATTCTTTGCCGATGTTCTTAGTCAACTTAATATATGGTCAGTATCATGTATAAACTTAAAAGGAATGTATAATCCCTGTATTCAAGGTATCTCTTCTCATTCCTGTCCTCTTTCTCTCCGTACATTCTTATGGAATACATATCCTAGCTGCATACATACAGTGTGTATTCAGTAGTACTTTTTGTTCCTATTTTCTCTGCTTACTACTTACTGGTCTAGGTGAGTGGTTACTTTTGGATATGGAAGTGTTTCGACTTGGAAATTGTGAGTTCCTCCAGTTTTACTGTGTTTGAGTCTGTTACTAAGTATATACAAGAGTCTAAGTATATATAAGTTTGAGTTTGCTAAGGCTTCTTGGTGATTGTTCTGTTTCTTTTACATATGTTTATTGGCATACGGTATTGTGACATTGAATATAAAATTTTAAATGCAGTTTGGAAACCTGATGGAGCTGAATTTTTAGCAACATCTATTGAAAACAGGGTTTGGTTTTTTTTTTCCTACCTACTTAGTGGTAGTCTCATTTTGTTGCATTTGTCCTAGTGATATGTTTAAGATTAATGTACTACCTGCATTTGAAGAATTTATATGATAGATGAAATAGAAAAAAGATGTATGTAAAAATGGAATTTTAGATCTTTTTCTTTCTTTCTTTCTTTTTTAATAAAAGGAAGGATTACGGCCAGGAGATACAACCAGCACTTTCTGTGGTACTCCTAATTACATTGCTCCTGAAATTTTAAGAGGAGAAGATTATGGTAATAAATTAATAGGTGATATTTTAACTGTTGTTAACTGGATGCTTAAATGTAGAAACATTTGCATTTTACTATTGATCTTATTAATATATTTTCTTGATGCTGTTAAAGGTCCTATGTGAAGACCCCAAGATCTGAAGTCAGAGACAGTAGGACCTGGTCTCTTGAGGGCAAATTTGAATGATACTTTATTTGTGACCCTGAAGAATAATAGGCACTATTCTAAAGTAGTTTATGTTATATTAACTAAGTTAATCCTCTCTACAACTCCTCATAGTCCCATCTTACAAATGAAAGAAACTGACACGCAGAAAGTTTAAATAACACACCCAAGATCGTAATGGCTCTACAGTGGCAGAATAAGGGTCTGGACCAGCAACCACACGACTCCAGAGTTTTGCACTTCTGAAAGATTGTTCAGCTTTCTTGTATTTCCCCCCAGTAATTTGAAAGATAGTACAAACATTGGCTGCTTGTCAGGAACCAAGAAAATGCCTGTCTTAAAGCATTTGACTCTTTTGGTTTTAGTTTGATTTCAGTAGATGTAAAGGAGGATGTGGTATTTGTGACAGCTGCACACAGTGTAAATTCAGGATTCTTTGTTTGGGAGTCTTTATCAGCTAGTAAAAAGTCAAGTTTCAGACCAAAGGTATTCATTCTCAAATACAGTGTAGGGTTGGGGAGATAGCTTAATGGCCTAAGCATCTGCCTGGCAAGCGCAAGGATCTCTGGTACTATATGCTATGCTGGCCCAGAATCCCAGGCATACAGTGCCAACCACCAAAACTGGGTGTGGTAGCACACACCTGTAATCCTGATGTTGAGGAGGCTAAGGCAAGAGGATCACTACATGTTTGAGCTGCATAGCAAGCTCTGTACTAAATGAATAAAAGATTTTTTAAAATTATATGTGTCCACAAAAGAATATGTTAAGGTACTGGGCATGAGTCTGAAATCATAAGTATATTTTAAAAAAGAAACTCATGTTTCATTTCTCATAATTTTATATTCTTTTTTTATTTTAGAGAAGGGTCTACAGAGTGTTCAGGGTCTCACTACTAGATCAGACTCATAGTGATCTGCCTGTTTACAGCCTCCCAAGAGCTGAGATTGCAGGCATGCACCACTATGTCTAGTCTCAATTGCTGTCTCAGTACACTCCCAGGGGTGGAGCTGGCATGGCAGGCCCTGTGCTCTAATCCCCAGCCCCTGCGCCTGCCTACAGGTGCTTTCATCCACTGAGCTATTTGGTGGGCCCTCATTTGATATTCTAATATTCTTTTAGATACCTACCCTTGTTGATAAGTGAATTATGTCTGTAATTTTTAATACGTATCATAATAGTTGTAATACATTGAGAGTTTACTCTCTCATGTTTGTAATTTTTCATTAATGTGGTAAAATGATTCTCTAACTTTTGACTTCCAAGCATGCCAAATGGATAATTTACTGCTTTAAATTTTCTTTCTAAAGGTTTCAGTGTTGACTGGTGGGCCCTTGGTGTCCTAATGTTTGAGATGATGGCAGGAAGATCTCCATTTGACATTGTTGGGAGCTCTGATAATCCTGATCAAAACACAGAGGATTATCTCTTTCAAGGTAATTTATATGGAATTCTCTTAATTCTTTAGCATAAAAGAGGGTGACTCATTTATTCAAAGTATTACTTTGAATAACAACAGTATTCTCAATGAAATACTCTTAAGTTAATGTGTGAGATTTTGAGTTTTTCTTTTATTAAGTGATACTGGGGATTGAACCAAGGACCTTGCACAGGCTAGGCAAGTACTGCACACTCGCTGTGTGTAACTCTATGGTCTCCTCTCTCATTGACTATTGCCTTCCTGTACTCAAAGAAGTTCCTTTAAATTATACATCATAAATATTGGCAGCAGTATCCTATGACTAGTGAGCACAGTATTTACACCGGATCCCCAAAGCTGAGACCATAAGGAACAGTTTGGGTGGAAAAGTGAATGTTAAGATAAGAGGGATAGGCCAAGGAGATGGCTCAGTGGAATAAGCGCTTCCCTGGCAAGTGCAAGGGCCTGAGTTCAATCCCTGGTTCGGCCAAAAAAATAAAAATAAAGGCATTTATTTTTAAAACAAAAATTAAAAAAAAAAAAAAAGATAAGAGGGATAGAGGGACATGCAATGGAGAAAACTAAAAATTGAAGTGCATAGAACAAGAGCAGGGCTGGCCAGATAGCACAGCAGACTAAAGCACCTGCTTAGGCAGGCACAGGGATTGAGGTTTGATCCCGTGTGCCATGCCAGCCCTGCCCCTGGGATATGCTGAGATAGCAACTGAGACTAGGCATGGTGGCACATGCCTGTAATCCCAGTGCTTGGGAGGCTCTGAAAACAGGATTACTATAAGTCTGATCTGTGTAGTGAGACCCTGTAGACCCTGTACTAAACACATACACACACACACACACACACACACACACACAAAATAAAACAATGAAACGAGCAGATGAGCACCTCTAAAACACAGTCCAAAGAAATGTGAAGATTGCCATAAAATCTTGCATTTAATAGTAAACATCACAGGATAAAAGACATTTCATATGATAGAAAACCCAGCTGACCTTAGAGTATGTGAAAAGAATTAATCTTCATTAGCAGTTGGGAAATTGTACAAAATATCAATGAACCACCGTTTCATACCCATATATTTGGCAAAAAAGTGTGATAAACTTATGAAGGTCTGTAGCACTTGGAGCTCTCCTAGACTGCTGTTGGGAGTGAAAATTGACATAGTAGCTTTAGAGAATAATTTGGCCTTGTCAGGTAAAGTTGAACATTGTACTATATATGTAAACATCATACAAATTCCTTTAAACCTCATAACAACCCTTTGAAGTATTATTTTTATTGCTATTTTACAGATGAAGTAACTGACACACAGTGATGTAGTCAAAGAATAAAACATGCATGTAACCCTAGCATGGTAGTGTACACCTATAGTCCTAGCATTCTGAAGGCAAGAGGATCCAACCTGACAGCTTAGTGTTATCTTGTTTAAAATTTTTAAAACCATTGAGAATGTACATTAGTGGAAATGTGCCTTTGGATTCAATTCCCAGAACCACCATCCATGCTCATAAAGTAAAAATATTGTATTCACATTAGAGTTATCTTTCAGAAGGAAGAAGGTGTATGGTATTGGGGAGGTATGTAAAGTGTCTTAATTATGTGTGTACAGTAAATTTCCAACTTGAGGAACATTTGATTTGCTAACTTTCACAGGTATACTGTATAAGATTTACAGGTGTGCTGTATAAGACTCACTTCGTCAGATTACAAATGAATCTCATTTATGAACATTCTCCTGGAATGAAACTTACTTTTAAGTCCAGGACTTTCTGTAATGTCTTATTTTTTTCTACTGGAATGCTTTAAATATATAAATAGAAATTTAGAGATTAAAGTTACATGCAAGTTAATACCATAATCTTTATCTTTCTAGTTATTTTGGAAAAACAGATTCGCATACCACGTTCTCTTTCTGTAAAAGCTGCAAGTGTCCTGAAGAATTTTCTTAACAAGGTATAGATTATGTATAAAAATCTTTCATGGTTTATCTATATCTGTATAAATTAAACTAGTAAGTAGAGGCTTAGGCAAGTTAAACTTCTAAACCAGCAGCATAACTTTTTCAGTTAGATCTGGAAGGAATAATTCACAATAGTAGCTTCCCATATTAACAGTATAATTTTCTCCCAGCTGTGTTGCATATGATGTTTTTAATGTAAATGATATCTATATCATATTTTCAATGAAGGAAAATTGAATCTATGGGGTTAGCCAAAACTGCATGTTCAACTCTTGTTTTTCCGTTTTCTGTGTATCAGTTTATCACCATGTACTTTTTAATCTGTGGGAAGCAGTGTTTTCTACAAATTACCATATCAAAACCATACTTTCTTGTAAGATTTTTTAAAAAGGGGACACATTTGTATTTTTGTGGGAAAGATAGCTGCCGTTGTGTTTGTCACCCAGTGCAGATATTGCAAACAAGAACAAAAATTTGCCAAATGCTTCTGTTTGTGAGTCAGATTTTCTTGCAAACAAAAGCATTCATAAATCAAAGTACCACAATAGATAAAATTCAGAAGAGATTCTATGCTGTCATAGAAAAATCTGAACATCACTTAAATATTAGTTGTAGTTAGTAGGCTACAAGAGTTTTAGGACCTAAGATTGTGATCACGAATTCTATGTTAAATAAATTGCAGGATACAAAGTAAGTTTGTGTGAATTTATCTTTTACCGTAAAAGGTTAAGATAACAATTTTAATAAAATCAGAAATGAAAGCTTTTTATATATTTTTTAAATGGTGATTATAAATTTATTTGAAAATGTAGAAGTGAAAAGAGAAACTGGCTCTGCAGAGAGAGCTTGGGTAAGACATGAAAAAAGCAGGATAAAAGCACACCCTGGAGGACACAGGGCAGAGCATAGTGAGGAAAGCCACAAGTAAGCTCTTTTTGTTTGTCCTTAGTGTCCTTTTAATAAAGCTGTCCAGAACTTGAAATCTGCAGGAACTTTACATACAGGTCCTGAGTAGTGGTGCTGGGATCCCACACTTCTCAGGATGATACCAGGTCTGAGCCATCTTACTGAAGACTACTCAAGCTCTCAAAGAAATCCACATGAGGGCTTTGGGAACTGTTCTGTGCATGTGTGGGTGTGTTTCAGGATCTTGTAATTAACAGGTCACACCTACTACCCCTGCCAGCTTTGCTACACTGTAATCTCCGGTTTCATTTCCTCATAAGAGACAGGTATCCATGATATTCTTTACGGGGTACTGAAGGTGTGGAGCTCTCCTCTTGAAGCTAGAAGGAGCTGTAGATCCTCCTGGGGACTGTGGGCTCTCCATCTGAGTTGAAGAAAAATAAATCTCAGAAAATGATGAGAAAAGATTTAATGATCATTGAGTTGATTGATAGGAGAAAGAAACTTAACAAGTAGTCCAAATAGGAGGAGCAGGTCAGATTTTCACACTTCCTATAGCAGCACTGGAGTCTTGCTTTTTGAAGATAAATCTCAAGTCTTCCAGAGGAGTAGTTTTTTTTCTTTTTGGGTGATATTGTTTTTCATAGTTCAAATAGGAGTGGCTTTATTCTAGAAAGATTAATTCAGTTATTTATTTCTGTCACCTTTATTGCATTGGGTGTGGCTTTGGCCACTGAGAAGGGACCCTTCTGTTTTGGCTTTAATTTTTTTAAAAAAATCTTCCCTTCTTTCTTTTATACAGGGTGTCACTACACAGCTCAGACTCATAGTGATCCTCCTGTTTCAGCCTCCCCAGCCCTGGAATTACAGGCCTGCACTGCCACACCTAGTTTCAGTGGCTGGTGAGGTACTGGGAATCTAAGCTGGGTCTTTATGCTTTCCAGGCAGGCACTTAGACCACTGAGCTATCTCTTCAGCCCCTGTCTTTGTTAAGCAGGTGTCCCCTCTTCTATGTTTTTACAAAAGTGCTTGGTCAGCTGGGCGTGGTGGAGCATGCCTGTAATCCCAGCACTCGGTAGGCTGAGGCAGGAGGATTGTTGGTGAGTTCGAGACCAGCCTGAGCTACAAAGTGAGCTTAAGGCCAGCCTGAACTGCAGTGAGACCATGTCTCGAAAAGACAAAAATAAAGAAAAAAAAAAGTGCTTGGTCTTTGGTACAAGCAGTAGGAGATCCTTCTGGGCCAGGAACTGACAAGAGTCTGTTCCTATACACTTACATAGCCTATTGTACTTGGCACAGATTAACATGGTATCTAGGTAAAGTATAGTTGCCAGTCCTCCCCAGGACATGTCTCTCATCTGTACAGGTTTTCAAGGGGACTGGCAAAAATCAGAAGGCCATGTTTGAGACACTCATCTATGAGGGGCTGGAGACCTTTATGTGCCTCCTGCTTGATTGGATAGCTTTCAGTTAGGAAATCGACTGTGGTTTCTTAGTCTTATGACTACTGGCATAGCTGAATTACCATACCAAGTATTCCATTTACCATGCAGCAGGATCCACCTGTTGGCCACTTTGGTCAGGGAGACTCTTTGGCTTTATCTGGAATTTTTTCAGTTGCCCCCAATTTTACTAGTAAATCTCTTTCTAGCAAGGGAGTAGGATATTGTGGGGCAATTAGGAAGAATAAAGAATCTCTGCCTAGGGTTCCTTTAACCACAACTATGGCTACAGACCTAGAGGATAGCTTTTCAGAGAAGGAAATTAAACCAGAATGAGCCACCCCATATCAATAAGCAGTCAGATTGGCTCACTTATAATGTCCAGAATTACCCAAGGATCCTTGGAGAAGATGGTGATATCCATGCACAGAGGCATTGCAGGTTCCCCTGGACCTCTTTAGTGGTCAGAGCAGGAAATAAAGGTTCGGGCTTGCCTGGCCTCTCTGGGAGGGGAACAGTCAAGCCTCCAGTGCCAAGAGTCAGGTGTATTAGCCTCTCCCTTGTGGTGCAAGGTGCACTCAGACTCAGTGCAATCTCGTGCCAGGGTAGCATCCTCTTGCCCTTGAAATAAGAATCTCAGTTGTCCTTGGGTTTTCCCTTAGGTGATTTGGGTGAGTATATAGCATTGCCAGTTGCAACAGCTCTAATCTTGGCCTTTTTCTTCTCTTTTCCCTGAATCTTGATTGTTGAACACAGAAAACGCTGTGCCCAGCAGTTAGGCCATAGGGTTGTGTATTTTAACTAACTGTACCAGAGAAGTAGCTGAATGTTCCTCAGCTGATCCTGCTTTTTTTATTTTTTCTTTAATGTATTTGGTACAGGGTCTTACTGTGCAGTTTAGACTCGTAGTGATCCGCCAGTTTTCAGCCTCCCAGTGGTGGGATTACAGGTGTGCAGCCCATACCCGGTCTCGGTGGCTGGCTTATCATGCCCGAGGCAGTTCTAGTATGGCATCAAACTGGGTATCAAACTCCCAGTCCCTGAGCTTGCCTAAGAGCAGGCACTTAGTCTGCTGAGCTATCTTGCCAGCCCTGCTGCTTTTCTTTTTCCTCCCATTTTTAGTGGGTAGTGGTAGCAATTCTCTGCTCCAGTGACATAAGTAGGAATAATGAATTTTTACCTGTCACGACTTAAGAAAACTCACTTTCTAGCAATAAAAGACCATTTCAGCTTTAGACATAAAGAAACCACATAATAAGCATAAAACACAGGCAGGTAAGGTAAATTATTTTAAAGTTTACCACTCACCCAATCCTTGCAACATTTTTTTCCACCCAGGACCCAAAGGAACGATTAGGTTGTCATCCTCAAACAGGATTTGCTGATATTCAAGGGCATCCATTCTTTCGAAATGTTGATTGGGATATGGTATGTAAATTTTGATTTTATTCTGTATTAGATTTTATTGTTTTCTCAGGTCAACTTTTATTGTCTTAAAAGTGTTAAAATACTGGTATATGACATTTTAAATAACAGCAAACATTTTAATATTTTTTAAAAACTTTGAAAATAATACAATTAAAATATTAATGTAGTAGAGTAGGTTTCATTATTATTGAGGCTGATATCTACATTCAGATTCATAGATTTATCCATCTTTGTAAATACTGTGTAGAACTATGCCTGGCAAAACATTTGAAAGCAAAAATTAATAAATTGAAAGCAGAAGAGAAAAGTAAGAGTGGCATTTTCTAAGAATGCAAACTTGAGCTATCATGCACTGTATCTTTTCAGATGGAGCAAAAACAAGTGGTACCACCCTTTAAACCAAATATTTCTGGAGAATTTGGTTTGGACAACTTTGATTCTCAGTTTACTAATGAACCTGTCCAGCTCACTCCAGATGATGAGTAAGTAATTCTACTGAAGTATCTTTTTTTTTTAAAGGAGAGTTTGAAAATCCGTTTTTTCAGTAGCTACACCCAATTTTATTATCAGGTTAAAGTATAATTTATGTAATAAGTTCTTAGCTATTTGAATCTTTTGTATACTGTTACAAATTGCCCCATAGCCGTCATTGTTTCTTACTTTACCTGAATTCTCACAGCAGCCTTGTAAACTAGGTATTGTCATCTTCATTTTACAGACAAGGAGACCAAGGCTCAGAGAGCTTAAGCAAAGTTACACAGCTGTCAGGTGGCAGTGAGGATTCGAACCCAGATCTGACTGACTAAGGCCTGTGCTCTTTCCACTGTGCTCCAGCTTCCAGTGTTGATTATGAATAACTTTTGAGTTTTTTGAGCATTTCCTTAAAAATTACATCAAGTTATCAAATCCACCCAGCAATGAGCTGAAATATTTTTGTGCTTATGTTGCATATTTTTAAAGTACAGTTTAGGATAATTTTTGGATCATTTATCATTCTAGATTCCTTCTCTAATCTCAAGGAGGCCTTTATTTGGCAGTCATTTTGCTTATCTTAATTCTGATCATGTTCTTCTCAGCAGCTGTTCTAAGTAATCTCTATTTTTTTTAGAAACCTCAGTCCTATAATGCA
>PVKA01002353.1:50924-126731 GCA_004027165.1 Ctenomys sociabilis
TTTTTGAGACAGGGTCTCACTATGCAGTTCAGGCTGGCCTTAAGCTCATGTCTCGAACTCACAACAATCCTCCTGCCTCAGCCTCCCAAGTGCTGGGATTACAGGCATACGCCACTACGCCCAGCTCTAGTCCTTGGTTGTTGTTTTATTTTCTTTTTTGATGTCTTGTTTTGGTTTTATGTTGGGATTTCTTTCCTTTCTTTCTTTCTTTCTTTTGAGACAGGTTCTTGCTATGTGGCCTAGGCTATACTTGAACTTGGAATATTCCTGCTTTAGCCCTTAGAATGCTGAAATTACAGGCATCTACCAACATGCCCACCTTAGCCCCTCTTTGAATGACTTCTCTCTCTCTCTCTCTCTCTCTCTCTCTCTCTCTCTCTCTCTCTCTCTCTCTCAGTATTAACAAATACTTAACAAGCTGGAGAGATAGCTCGGCAGTCTTAAGTGTCTGCCTGGCAACTGCAAGGACCGGGGTTTGCTCCCCAATGCCACATGCTACGTCAGTCCAGAACCCTGGGTGTACCATGCCGACCACAAAACTTTGTGGTGGGGGAGGCTGAGACAGAAGGATCACTATTAGTCTGAGCTGTGTAGCAAATTAATTAATTAATTAATTAATTTTTTAAAAAACCCCAAATACTTAAAGGGTGTTTATGGTAAAAGTAAATAGGTATATCCCTATTAAACTTCTTTACAGAAGTCAGCATTGTTTTGTAAATAAATAAATAAATGATTTTTTTTTAAAAAAGCCCAAATACTTAAAGGGTGTTTATGGTAAAGTAAATAGGCATATTGCTATTAAACTTCTTTACATAAGTCAGCATTGTTTTGTACTTTTTTTCTGCAAACGTGTTTACCCCTTACAGTTTAATCTCATCCTTCAGCCTTTGAAGGTCAAATTGACTTCTTAATTTTTAAATTATAAGGCACTTTTTATCAATCCTCATCTTTCCTAAGGTCTATAAACCATTTGGCATTCATGCCCCGGCCTTTGGTAAAACTGCCCATTCTGACTCTTTTGCCTGTGTGAGCACTTGCTTTTTTTTTTTCTCTTGCTCTCAAGACCAGGATATTCCATGGTTCTACTCATGGCAGCCTTCCCTTTGCTGTATGCAGTTTGTATCTTGGAGATGTCAGTGAGTCCTGCAGCATGAACACTAGCTCCTTAAATACCATGTAGCCAAATGGGCAATGGTTGAGTAAGAGGCACTATACTAAGTACTAGAAATTCAAAGATGATCAAAACAGTTCAGTCTCATAGCTTGCTGTCCTCTGGAAGAGATACATACCAAATCACTATTCCTGGTAGCATTGTATATTAAAAAGAACACTGGCCTTAATCAAAAGATAGGCATTTGAATCCTGATGCCACCTCCTACCAAGAGGTAACTTGGGTTTGAGTTGCACAAGTTCCCTGAGCCTGTTTGCTCTCCTGTCATCACCTCACAAGGTGCCTGTGGAGAATAACGACTGATGGCTCTGCACCATCCAGCCCTGCTCAGATAACTCTCTGAACTGCATTTCCATCTGTTCAGCTTCTCCCCCAGTCTGCAAGACACCTCATATATTTAGAAATATGAAGTCAAAATAATAAACCTTTTTTCTTCTTTTTCTGTTGTTTCTAATCTGTTTGGTATTGTTTACTTATTTGTACCCATTGTGTCGCCATGTATTCTTGTCATTTGAATTCAAAATGTCAGTAGTTATTGCCTTTTTTTCCTTAAGAAATTACATAATTCCTGGTCCCTCTCTTACTTTGTCCTTTACATCAGAGCCTCTTTTCTCATTCTGTTGTCATAACCCCTAGTTCCATTACCTTCTGCAGTATGCCAAGAGTATTGATCAACCTTCTAATTGATCTCCATTCTCCCTTTACCATGCAACCTATTCTAAACCTCTCAAGAAGTACCACTTTAAGTTTTTAATTCCTTTAATCAGAAACTTTGATTAGCAGTTCCATTGCCTATCATGTAACACTACTCCTCTTGGCTATGAGCATTTAAACCTACCACCCAGTCTGCTCCCGCCTAACTCTGTAACTGTATCTCTCACTATAGCAGTGTTCTGACCAGTGTCGGTTACTTACCTTCCCTGTTAGTATCATTCTCCCTTTGCCTGTCCTTGCTTGTGCCTCTGTGCCTCCATCATCTTACCTGTTTGCTCACAGCCTCCTTAAATGCAGCCAGATATTTGACGGCTTAAGGCAGAACTCTAGTATGAATGTTGTTGGCTTCTTGGCCATTACATTCCTTTCAGCATCATTTAACAGTCTTCCATTACTGTACTCCAAGGCTAACACATTCCTTACAGTTTTCAAGGCATACCATAGTCTTTCATTATTCCATTCATTCAGTGTTTGTAGAGTAAACATGGCCTTCCTTGGTTTCTCCAACTAGAAGACACTTTCCTTTTAGAACTGTGTTTAACAGGACTTTGCTTGTCATTTATGAAAGCAGACACTGCTTTCATTTATGGCTTTCCAGTATATGAGTTGCCTAAGTTCTACCTCTGTAACTTTGTGTTCTACAGTATGGTATGTACACCTAGGTATTAAAAGGTTTGCTAGGAATTCTCTATAGTACACTAAACTAGAACCAGTGTAGAATGCTGCTTCTCCCTCTCTGCTCTCTGTTACCTCTCTGTGATGTTTTCTCCTTATTCCAGGTCTCTCAGTGTATTGTTCCTATTGCCTTTCCCCTTTGGCTAATTTCTTCTGGGCCTACTCTTCACCATCTTCCATCTGGCTGTTGAGGTGACTACTAAATTGGATGCTAATCAGATCTGGATGTTCACCTTAATTGACAATGTTTAGGTCAAAAGTGAGGGTTAACTGGAATTATGATAACTTGTGCCATTTTTATTCCTGGTCAGTTTTGAGGTACCTTCTAGATCTAAGTTTGCTTATGGGATTATTAGTCTTTAATTTATTTTATTTTTTTCTAGTACTCTTGATTCTTCTAGGGAAAATATTTTGAGATTGTGGTTTTTTTTTTATTTTTATTTTTGGCAGAACCAGGGATTGAACTCAGGCCCTTGCACGTGCCAAGGAAGCATTTATTCTACTGAGCCATCTCCCTGGCCCAGTATTTTGAGATTAATCTAAGAATTTGTAGATTTTTTTCAGAATTAAAATTAGCTCTATTTTTTATTTTTTAATTCTTATTTACCATTAACGGTTGAAGAAATTGATTATGATGAAAATAAATTCATTTTTCTTTCAACAGTGACATTGTGAGGAAGATTGACCAATCTGAATTTGAAGGTTTTGAGTATATCAACCCTCTTTTGATGTCTGCAGAAGAATGTGTCTGAGTCTCACTTCTCAACTGTGCATTCTGCTTATGTTGCCATTTAAGGCGCGAATAAACTTGTTACTACCCTAGATGCAATTACCGATTTTATATTTGCAATCTACAAAAAAATTCAACATCTTCTATTATAGAGTATAAGAATCAAGTATTACATCAAAATGTAACTACAGAAAAGAAATTAAAATTAGTTTCCAGACAATCACATTGAAATTTAATTCCACTGGTTCTTCAGGGCCTCCTGATGAGAAATGAAGTCACCTATTTGTTCAGAGGAAATACCACTGCTTTTTCAGAGAAAGTATCTATTGCTTTTAATTCACATGAGGGATAACATCATAAGTGTCTCATAATTTTTGTTATTCTGTGTTAAGTCATCTGAGGGTTTAATTTTGAAATGAAAAGTTAATTTAAAATACTTCATTGGATGATAATTGAATTTTAAGGCAACAGTCATTAAATTGGTAACAAGACATTTCTTGGATTTTCTCTTCTCTCCCACTCCCTTTCCTCTTCCCCTCCCTCTCCCTTTTCTTCCTTCTGTCCCTTCTCCCTTCCTCTCTCTGACAGGGTCTTGTTACATAGACCATATTGGCCTTGGGCCCACTGTGTAGCCCCATCTGTCCTGGAATTTATGATCCTCCACCTCAACCTTTGGAGTGCAGAGAGATTCTTCAGTTAAAATGTAGACATGTTTTATTAAGAAACAGAACCAAATCATTAGCTATTTTGGCAAAACTGGCAGAAGTGATTTACTGTGTAGAATAAAAGCGTTGCTTCTGAGCTTACCCTTTTAGTGAAATCTGACTAGAATTAATATCTATAGTCCAAAAGACAGGATGAAGTTTTGTGGAAAATTGGTCAGTATACAGAAGAGGAAAAAAACCTGCAAAATTTAAAGGAGATATAGGAAAGTACAATGGCAATATTTGCTTCTTTTTAAAGGGTACATCAGCCAGGTGTGGTGGTACACACCTATAATCCCAGCACTCAGGAGGCTGAGGCAGGTATATCACCATGAGTACAAGGCCAGCCTGAACTACATAGTGAGACCCTATCTCAAAAAAACAATAAAAAAAGATGTGTCCTACAGTTGCTTTTTGTGATTTAACAGGTAACAAGTAGGTATTCCATTGTCACCAAATTTGTAAACATTCCATTTATTAAGTGAAGACAGAATGTATAATATTCTTGTTATTTACTACTACACAGGAAAATAATTTGTCTCAAGTAGAATGTCTTAGCTATATATGCTTGTTTCCAAACAAGGTTACTTGTACTTTTGGGCCCCAGTTTATGGAGTCTTAAGTGAGATCCAAAAAAATAACACTTAAGAATAAATGTGTAGAATGTACATATATTACAGTTCTATCTCCTTAATTTTTTACTTAGTAGATAACATATAATAATAGAATATAATTTCAGGGGCAGAGTTCTTCAGACTATTTTTTATTAAATTAGAAGTTAACAGTTTATTTCACTTGATATTAGCCAAAAGGCTAAGAAGCGATAACAACTTATTAAAGAGGTGCCAGACTAAGCATTCCTCTGTTTAATGCCATTTTTGTGAAAAGGACTTTGAAAAGTAGCCATGATCATCTAAATAAGTTACAATTGTACAATCTTAGTAAAATTTAATTTTAGGAAAGTTATCTAGTTTTAAATTTAGAAAGATTTAAAATTTGTACACATTTAATAAATTATGTTTTTTTTTTATTTTTTGATGCTCCATTTCATTAGAAATATAACTTTTCCAAAGCATGTAGGTATATATTATCTTTTCTTTAAGTAACTAAATTTGAAAGTAATGAAAAACCTCAAAAGAAGATGTTTATATGTCTTCACATGTTTATTTCAGCGACTTACATACTTCTCTTAATGTCTAGAACTTGTTTTAAAAGAAAATTCAGTGTTCATATGATAAACTTACAAAGTTATGAATCATCAGAAAAATGTTTATGATCTTGGCTTTTAAGTGGTGCTCTTTCCTGTGGGACATTACAGAATGTAGAATAATCAAATGAGTTTGTTTAAAACAAATATTACTGGGCAATATGCAATGAATATTAATGTTAAAATTCTTTTGGCTCTTTGGACCTTATTTTGAGAAACATTTTTTTCAAGTTACTCTTTTGTCCTATGGTTAAATAGTAGAAAGTGTATTCATGATAAGATATCTTAAGACAGGATGAGCAGCAGATTACAATCTTAGCAACATTTTTGATTTGGGGTGGGGGGTTAGTATCGGGAATTGAACCCAGGACCTTGCATTTGCCAGTCAGGTAGGTGCTTGTGCTGCTGAGCTATATCCCTGGCTAACATTTTTGAATAAATTTTAAAAGAATGACTTTGTTTTTCCTGTTCCCCCTATGAAATTGTTTTTCCTGTTCCCCCTATGAAGTATTATTATCTACCAATAATATATAAATGAGCATTTTTCTATGAGGTTTTAACCATTATTCAGGATGGTCTTTTGTTTTTAATTTTTTTTTAACTAATAAGATGTACTTTGTATATTTTATGACAAAATTGCATTACAAATGTTTTGTTAATAATTTTAATAATTTTTAATTGTGTTCTATTTTTTGTAATCTTTAAGTGCCATGTCAGTTTTTTTTTATATGTTGTATAGCTGTTCTTTCAAAATACTTACTGGGAAAATAAGGCAGTGGACAGTCTGAATGGTTGGCATTTTAGTGTTCTAGGAAATAATTTATTTTGCATAAGTATGTGGTCAAATCATTTTATGCATATGCAGCCTGGATTAAATATCAAGTATTATGCTTGTTCAGTGCCGGTACATGTATTGTAAATTTGTTTTGATTTTTGTCATGTGGAATACTGCCTTGGTCATCATAATGTAATCTATTTTGTGCACCTTTTTATTTTTACACTAAAAATCTTTAAATAAAACATTAAATATCCATTAAGGTTGGACTGTTCTTATATGTGCCATGTCAAAAATTTATATAGAGGACCTGGGAGATGGCTCAGTAGAATAAGAGCTTCCCTAGCAAAAGCAAGGGCCTGAGTTCAATCCCTGGTGCCGCAAAAAAAAAAAAAAATAAATTTATATAGAACAAAGATCTGTCAAAATGTGTTCACTAGGTGCTAGGGATATAGCTTGGCCAACTAAGTGTCTGTTTGGCAAGCGCCAAGACCCGGGTTCTATCCCCAGTACCACATGCTGTTATTTCAGGTGCCCCTGTGCTAACTGCTGAAATCGGGTGTGGTGATGCACATCTGTAATCCCAGTGCTGGGGAGGGTGAAACCAGAGGATCTCTATGAGTCCAAGTTGTGTAGTGAGACCCTGTACCAAATGAATGATAAAAAAAAAAATTGTTCATCAAAGTTAGGCATAGTAGCACGTACCTGTAATCCCAGCACTAGGGAGGCTGAAGTAGGAGCTTCACTACACAGTGAACTCAAAGCCAGCCTGTCCTACATTGCAAGACCTATCTTAAAAAGGGAGACAATAAAATTTTTTAGAGCTTAGGAGTTTTTTTTGCCATACTGTACTTGAAACATTACTCTGGTCATGATGCTATCCTGTAGATACTCATCAATTAAGATATTTTCTAACGTATTTTTAACTTGTCCTGCCATGGGAAAACAAACAATCACAAAACTAGCTCACTGTGGAGTAGTTTAACTAGTTCTAAAACTAAGTCAATTTAGCAGTTTATTCCTATATTCTACATCAATCTAACTCTAGAACTTCTTTTTCAGTAATAACTAGTATCTGTGTACAAACAAGTATCTGTCCCACATCAAGCAGTGCTCTTTGCCATAATTTAATGTTTTCATTCCTTCATAAGAAGAACCACACCATAAATGCCTTTACTTTTTTTGTCAGAGTGAGAGCTAGTAGATTAAAACTACTACTGTGTTCTTGATTATTTTATCCTACTACCAACTTTTAAGATGACATTATAGATAGCATTAATCAAATGCCACCAAATACTATTCCCTGTATTACATCCATTTAGTTGTTTCTTGTTTAGGTTTTTTTATATTTATTACAGGGTCTCACTACACAGATCGGACTTGTGATTCTCCTGTTTTCAGCCTTCCAAGCATTGGATTGCAGGTGCATGCCACCACACCCAGTCTCAATTGCTGTCTCTGCACCCCTGGGGCAGGGGCAGGCACTGCCTGCAGAAAGTCAACGCTTCTTGCCTAAGCAGGCACTTTAATCCACTGTGCTATCTGGCCGGCCCTAGTTGTTTCTTGTGAGTTAATGAAAATCCCAAACCAAAGCTCGAAGAACCTGAAACTTGAGGGAAATTGTGCACTAGAAACATTTAGTCACTGAGAAACCAGTTTCCAGTTCTTGAAATTGAATAGTTTGGTTTCTGGACAGCACCTAGCAGTGAGTCACTTGGTATAGCTGATGATCTTGTACACTTACTCTGCCTTAAGACTCAGGACAGAGGCAACCCGCTTGGGACCCCCTTCTGTCCTTCTCTGACAGAAGCTTTTCTATTTATTGCCAATAAATATTTAAAAAAAAAAAAAAGACTCAGGACATCAGTTATGATTCTTTGAGGAGTTTGTATCCATAGTCTATTGTTCAAGGATATGCTCTGATTTATGATGCACCAGGCTATTAAAAAGCACCTCTGCTCTTGACATTCAAGATAAAAAGCAAACACACTGAGAAATGCTGGTTTTTACAACTAGTCCAGTGATGAAAATTAATACACAGTATGTGGTTTTGATAGATTATTAGTTTCACTGATCAAATACATATGGTTCTTTTCTAATCCATGCTAGTACATTTTTCTGATTTACAATAGATTTCAATGTTGTCTGTATTTGTGTATACTCAGTATTAAAATCTTAGACCTCTCCCTCTCCACACACACTGGAAGATTGTTGGCTTTTGTGCTGAGAAACAAACTGGGTTTTACATAGCAGTGGGAAAGATGCCTGCTAGGTGCTTTGACTTAGATTGCTTACAGTTGATTTCTAAATTTGTGCTATAGATGAATCCAACTCAGTGTAAGAGTGACTTCTGCTTGTGAACTGTGGCTATGCATGTCACTTATATAGCCAAGTTGTGCCTTACTGGCCATTAGTATTTTATTTTTACTTCAATTACTGCTTTTAAAAATATCCTTGTTGAAGGAACTGAGGTTGGGAATATTGAAGGATTGACTATGTAGTGTGATCTTTTATAAAACGGCTCTTTCAAAAGTTAAAGCCAAGGTGAGATGGATTTTTATAGACCTGACAGTTTATTAGCTCAAGTTTTCATCTACAAGTTAGCTGGTCAGAAACAAATTCTAGTTATGTAAGAAAAGCTTCAGGGGGCCAAGGAGATGACTCAATAAAATAAGTGCTTCTCTGGCAAGCACAAGGGGCTGAATTCAATCCCCAGTTCTGCACAAAAAAAAAAAAAAAAAAAAAGCTTTACCAAAATTCTCTTTTTTTTTCTCCCCCCCATTAAAAAAGTACTAGATACTTTCTAAAGGTAGTGCCATGTAGCTTGACTTAGAACTTAACATGATGTAAACTGTAATGTGGGTGGTTTGGGGACTTCTGTTAAATATTTAGGAGTAAATAAAACTGCAAAAGTACTTAAATGCTATAGAAATTTACTTGTCATTTTTTTCTGACCTACAAAAATTTAACAAAATTTTAGACATTAGATTTTTATTTAAAATAGACATAGAGTTGAAAGATGTGCACTTGTGAACAGTGTGGTTCAAGTTTCCCCAGTTTAAAACTTGATTTTCAGTTGAGATGGTGACAAACTTGTAACCCCAGCATTCTGGGAGGCTGAGGCAGAAGGATTGCAAATTCAAGACCAGCTTGGATAATTTATTGAGATTCTGGCTCAAAAAACACTGAATATGCTGGAAATGTGTCATCGTGTGAAAGTCCTGGGTTAAGTCCACAGTATAGTAAAAGACTAATCTTGTGGAAGAGAAATCTAAGTGTACCAAAGACTTGGTATTTTCCTAAATTATTCTAAGATTTAAATTCTTTGTGTTTTTAGAGGGCTTTCCAGGATATCTAGCACTACACTAATTCTATAACTGGAAAATGTTACCTTAAGGATTTTGTTTTGAGACAAGGTTTAGCACTGCAGTTCAGGTTGGCTGTAAACTCACTTTGTAGCCCAGGCTGGGCTCGAGCTCAGAGTGACCCTCCTGCCTCAGCCTCCCAGGTGCTGGGATTTTAGGATGTGCCACCACACTTAGCAGAAATTTTTGAAATATATATAAGAAATATGTTCCAGGAAAAGTGGCTAAGGTATTTAAAAGGCTATATATGTATGTCATCCTTTTAGGAGACATGTCCTGTGTAGGAGAGGTGTCCTGTGATTAGAGTGAGAATGTTCTCTGCCTACAATACAGGAAGCAGCAGACAGCCAGAAGCCTGGTTCTCCTAGAAGGGTGATTCTCTACCTCACCACCACCAGGGGCCAGTCTTGTGGTAGTGAAGGTCACAGTTACAGTGCTTTTACCCTTTAGAGATGCCAGAGTATGCATCTTGGCCAGCCCCAAAAAGTTCTGGGGTTTTGTCAGTGCTGATCCAGTGTGGTTTTACAGAACTATTAAAAGTCATTATGTCATTTGAGTTTCTCTTCCAAAGGAAAATTGTGTGTGTGTGTGTGAGAGAGAGAGAGAGACAGAGAGACAGAGAGACAGAGACAGAGAGACAGAGACAGAGAGAGACAGATTGGATTGAATCCAAGACCTTCCCACTGAGCTACATATTGCTCAGATTGGGTTTGAAGTCTAATCCTCCTGCATTGGCCTCAGTGAGTGCTGGGATTAGAGACATGAAATTCCATACCATACCTGATTGGCAAGACTTCATTACTGCTTTGCCCTCTGACCATTCTTGATGTTATAACTTCCATGTTAAACACAGATGAGGCCCTACTATGTGCCTGCTTTGTATGTCATAGTAGATACAGCAAGCAAGGGTCTAATGCATGTTATCTGAAGAAAACTTAAGTTGAAAGCCAACCCAGGGCAGTTGGTGTGATGGTGCATGCCTATGATCCCAGCACTTGGGAGCCTGAGACAGAAGGGTCACATCGAGTTCAAAGCCAGCTTGGTGAGTCAAGTGAGTTCAAGGCCACCTGAATTACACAGTGAGAACTTGTAACCTCGAAAGTATAAAAAAGTAAAACCAGGGGTGATTTTGCTCTTGTAAATGCACAGGAATTCAATTACAAGCCAAGAAATTGCCCTTATTCTTTACCTGAGAACTTTCTGCTCCAAATATTCTATGACATTAAGATAGTATTATTCCCAGATTTAGTCAGGAATACAAAAACACAAAACCCAGGAATGTTTGCAGTGATTGAGACTGTCCATTATAAACCTGATTTCAGAAGTTTTGACTGTAAACACACTTTTGTCCTAGACTTAAATAGTGCTGGTGTTAAAAATCATCTTTTGCCAAGGGGAGGCATTTTTCCTTCTAATCCAGTTTAAAATTGATTTCCTCCATTTCCTAATTCCAGAAAGTTATTTACTTAATTGCCCCAAACAACTGATTGTACAGTGTGCATTAAACAACCTCACACCTTCTTCACAGGTCTTTTCATTGTCAGCTTTTTAAGATTTGTTGTGCTATTGACATTGGATTATAATTTGCACATGGTAACTCTATAGTAAGTGATGGATACAGAATCTGCCCATTTACAAAGCTTCACTAGGAATACAGGTTTTGGTTTTGGGTTTGGTTTTGCATTTTAAAGTACAGGGAAAAGCCTATTGTACCTTCTTTCAACTGTAATGAGACTAGTGTCTAGTGTTTTTAACTGTGGTTCTTCAGAGGTGATAAAGGAATTTATTTCCCAAAGGAAATTTCTCTTCATATTAGGGCCAATGAAGCAAATATTTATTTCTTTTCTTTTATACAGTACTAAAGATTGAATCAAGGGCCTCCATACTGAGCTACATCTCTGCCCTATTTATTTATTTACATTTATTTAATGTATTTAGTACAGGGTCTCACTACACAGATCAGACTTATAGTGATCCTTCTGTTTTCAGCCTCCCCAGCACTGGGGTTACAGGCATACAACGCCCAGGGGCAGAGCTAGTGCAGCACGTAGTGCCGGGAATTGAACCCCAGTCCCTTCACTTGCCTGAGCAGGCACTTAGTCTGCTGAGCTATCTCCCCAGCCTTTTGCTGTCTCTCAATGGCTGTAACCATGTTCAGGAAATACACCTTCTTGAAGGTCTGGGTCCCCTTTCTCTACACCAGGTAGTAGTCTGTCAAGAACTTCTTGTGCAGCGTGCCGAGTTAGTCCATCCTGTAGTACTGTTTTCCTGTTGCCTCCTCACCTGATTGACTCCCCCAGCTGGAGAAGTCATCCCTCTGGGATGATGATTTCTGGGAAAGCAGAGTGTCCTCTGAAGGATCCACTAGGTGACCACTGGTTCTCACAGTGCTTTGGAGAGATCATACCCAGCACCGGTTTTCTGTGGTGGCCACCGAGATATGGCCCTATAGCGCAGCCTCTCCTGAGCCCTCCTGCTACACTCTGTTCATTCCCTTCCCCAACTCAGTGTTCTCCTTGCTCCTCTCCTAACATTCGTACTGTGCTCACTGGCACCCTCTCTGGGGTTGATGAAGATCTGTGGCCTTGGCTTATTCCCTTCCTTTTCCCTCTGACTGTCCCCAGATAACATTTCTTGCCGCCCTTTGAAGAGAAGTTGTTGCTTGTTCTCCCAGTGTTTGCCAGGGTTCAGTGTTCCAGTTCCTTTATGCTGCTTGCATAGCATTCCTCTTCCTTCTCTGTATAAAAGCCTGTTTCTTTGGTGTTACTGCTTGGTGGCACAGCCTGTTGGTCTACGCCACTTTGTATTTCAGGAGGAGCATTTGACCCCAGTTCACTGAGGACTCCCTCTAAGGCCCACCGTCCTTGACAACTCCAAGGCCTAAACACAAGTAGCCCACATCAAGCGCCAGCTCCCACCCCTTCACACCACACTCTCACACCCAGGGACCTGAGCATATTCTGTCCTGGTGCCTGTGTTTTCTCCTCTCCTCTCCCTTTCTTGGGGATGTCTTACAGCCTTCAGATCTGTGAGTCTCCAGAGAAGCCTATAAAAGCTACCTTATGGAGTGGGTCCCCCTACTGGTCTCTGTGACTACCTTAATGTCTCTCACAGTGTATGATCATATACTTGCCAGTTCATTTTATTATCTGTTGCCTTTACCACAAATACAGGAACCATGCCACTTCTGATACTCTCATAGTCCCAGTACCTAGAATGATGCCTGGCACGTAGGGCCCCAGAAATACTTACAAAATTAAATTAGTGACTGAAAATGTGGTGGAACTCCATGGTTCCACCTAGAGTAGAGCATGACAGGGAAATTTTCTCTGCCACAGCTTGCCTAGAATAAGGAACTAGATCACCGAGATGATGCTGATGGTCTGATAATGTTTGGAAAAAAGTGCACCAGGGAAAGGCCTTCACCCACAAACTGCTGACCTGGCCTCCAGAAACTGCTGCAGCCAGGAAGGTGAATCATTCTGGGGTTTTGTGGGGTTCCCCAGGGCTGATGTAAACAGAAGCTTAGCTAAGGCCCCTTCATTTAGGCAGTAAGTAGAAAGCATGGAAGAGGAGGCTGCTGGAATAGGGTAGAGGCTGGAAAGCACACAGTAATTGTAGTTCTTTGTAGTATTCTATTTGTAATAACTTAGAGTAGCATCTCAGGGTATCGATGTATGAACAGGGCCAGAGCCATTGAAATTCCTCAGTGACCACACAGCTCACACTTCAAAGATGGATTTGGTTCTCAGAAACACTCAAAAGCCACTTGGACTTGAGTTTGCTGTGGGCACTGAAGATGAGAAATCCCGTTCTGGGATTTGAACCTTCACCTCCATGCTAGAATCTGCTGCTAGGATCTCCTGTGTCAGGTGACTTACAGGGGCAGACAGCACAGCAGCTCTTGCTCTTTGGCCTGCAGAATAAGCTTCAGTTCTTCTTAGGGGACAGAAATGGTGACCCAGAAACCACATTTTCTTTTTCTCCTGCATAATGATTTGCAAAAGCTGTACCTTCTCTCCCTGCACTGGGCCAGCTGGGAGTTCTCAGGTGCCTGCTGTAAGGGGCCCCCAGGAAGTGGGCTCGCTGTGAAGCTCTGCCGAGCCAGTATTCACAAGACCTAGAAGGATATTCAGTTCTGTGTACCAGGTTCCTTGAAAGAGAGAGCAGTGGTGGGGGAGGGTGTGAAGGGACCCATGCTTTGGATCTTCTCCTTAGAAGTATGCTGAGCTGCAGGTGTCATTCTCAGGTGTGTGGGTGTTCTCAGGCCCATGCAGACAATGTCCTCCCCAAAGGCCCACCCTCCCGGCTTTTGCTGTCTCCCAACCTGTCTCAGCAGACTAAAGTGCCTGCTTGGGCAGGTGCGAGGACCAGGGTTCTATCCCCAGCATGCTGTGCCGGCCCCACCCCCAGAGTGCACTGAGACAGCAACGGAGACTGGGCATGGTGGCCCGAGCACCTATAATCTCGGCTTTTGGGAGGCTGAACACAGGAGGATCACTACCAGTCCAATGTATGTAGTGAGACCTTGTAGACCCTGTACTAAATAAAATAAGTTAAAAAATAAAAATATATTTAAAAAATTAAAAAATAAATTTTTTAAAAGCTGATGAGTTGCACCATAGGGCTTGCAGTAGTTTTCTCTGGGTCTACATTTTCAGATTCACTTTCTCCCTGCTAGCATGATTCCTGGGTGCCTAGAACTTTGGACTTAAATTGAATTAAGACTGAATTTCAAGTTTAGTCAAATTTGAATATAAGTCAAATTCAATTAAGACAAATTCAACTAATTTAGACTTAAATTGAATTTGTCTCCCTTTAAACCTGGAGTAGGGCTGGGAGGATAGCTCAGGTGGTCTAAGCACCTGCTTTGCAAGCGTAAGGTCACATGTTTGATCCCCCATACCGCATGCTATGCCAACCCTGGAACCCTGAGCATACTGTGCTGGCCCTGAAACTGGGCTTGGTGGTGCATGTCTGTAATCCCAGCACTGAGGAGGCTGAGACAGGAGGGTCTCTATGAGTCTGAACTGCATCATGAGACCCTACATTGAAAGAATTAAAACAAAAAAACTGGAGTAACAAAGTTCCTGTGTATTATATTAATGCTGACTTGATGGAAGCTGTGTCTGATTTTCCTTTCCCAATGTCACTTTCTTCACCCTCACGCCAAGCAGGTGTGTGATAAAGATGGTAGACTGTACTAGGCTACTGCTACTGTAGCAATACTGTAGAGTGCTGTACTAGATTACAGTTTGGTATGTAGGTGATGAGGTGTAGGGGAGAGGATCACACTGCTATTCCTAACATCACCTCCATGGGCAAAGATCTTCTAAACTCCAAACAAAGGACAAACAAGCAAATAAATGAGCCTGTTGTTGCATAGAAACAATCTTTATGTGTCCTGAGTGGTCACATAGGGGTGATGCTTTGGCGATATTTTTCTCTATAAGAAATACCTGGGGGGGGGGCTTTAAAAACTCTCCAGCCACCCAGAATTATTACTTAGGCAGGCTGCACTGCTCCAACACTGAGTAAGCTGGTGGAAGTGTATTTCTTCCTCTCCTCACAGTCCAGGACAGATGCTCTGACTCCACTGACAGGGATCTGGGCTGTTGGTGGCCCTTCCATCTTCTTGTGGACTGTGGGGTACTGAGAGGCAGGGAGGCACACCTGTGGGAGGCTTTGCAGATACTTTCCGGGGCTGGAAGTAACTTGCCTCAGGCTCACAGTGCTTTGGCTGGAGACCAGGCCCAGGGCGTTTCCTAAGCAAGAGAGGCTGAGGCAGGTCAGCCACATGCCAGGTAGAAAAGGCAAACAGATCTTGCTCTTGCTGGGCAGAGTTTTGTTCAGTGTGTAATTGGACGAGAAGCCTCATACCCTCAAAAGGGCCTCAGCAGTCCCAGACTAAGAGGGTCAGGTGGAACTCTGGATTGACACCCTGAGAGTCACTGGCCTACTCTTGGGTGGCCCTGCTGGGGCCCACTATGACGTCCCTCTCCAGCCCCTGGCCTGGGTGGACTCCAGCTCCCTCCTTTGCTCTCCTGTTCGGCCCCATTCAGTGTGGCTGTCTTCAGGCTCACCATCTCTTCTGCTCCCAGAATCCACCAACCAAATTCCCAGGCTCCTTAGTTAGCTGCCCACTAACCTGCTTGTCTCTGCCTCAGGGTCTGCTGGGGCACAGGAATCTACATGTCTTTTGACCACTGTAGGTTCAGTTCTTTCCAAACTGAAAAACAGTACTCAGGGCTCTAAGTCCTTGTCACAACGCCCCAGACCACAAGCTACTGCCTTTGATGGCTTCCCCTTGATTTTGACAACTCACTTTCATATTTTCTTTGTCTCATTTGCATCTTACCTCCCTGCTGGCTGTCGCTTTGACTTTCATATTCATTTGTTCATTCATTCATTGCTCCAATTGTCCAGGATTGCTTTTATTATTCTATGTTTCTAGAATAGCATGTCATGGAAGTGCTTATTCTACTGAACCATCTACCCAGGCCCCCTGCTCTGATCTTAATAACTTCCTTCCTTGTGCTAGCTTTGGATTTAGATTGTTCTTGTTTTTCTAGGACACTGAGGTACACTGTTAGATTATTCTTTGGGGCTTGCTCTGTTTTTCTGATGTGGGCATTCCCAGCTATAAACTTCCCCTGAGGACTACTTTCATTGTATCTGATAATTCTGGTATGTTGTGTTGGTGTCATCATTTGTTTTTAGGAACTGTCTAATTTATTCTATGACCATTTGATTATTCAACAGTATATTATTTCATTTTTGTGTGTTCCCATGATTTCTGTGGTATCTTTTGCCCCTGACTTTTAGTTTCGGTACATTATGATCTAATAATATGTGTGAGATAGTTTTGGTTCTTCTATATTTGTCTGAGTAGCCTCTATGAGCAAGTATGTGGTCTGTTTGGGAGAAAGTTCCATGTGCAGCTGGGAAGAATGTGAATTCTGTAGTTGAGTGGAACACTGTAGGTATCTATTAAGTCCATTTGTTAGAAAGTCTGGTTGACTTTGTTGATGTTTCGATTCTATGGATCCATGTACTTTCCATAAGCAGAGTGTGGAGGTCTCCTATGTACTTGCCTTGATATTTATGTCAACTTTTATGCCCAGTCGTGTTTGTTTTATGAAGTTGGATGCACTGAGGTTCAGTGAATATATATTGATAACTGTTATCACTTCCTAGTGAATTGTTCTCATGGTCAACATTAAGTGACAATCTTTGCCTCTTTTTTTTCCTCCTTTTTTTTTTTCTATCCTTGCCTTTTTTTGAGTTTTGGTTTAAAGTTTGCTTTGTCTAAAAATAAAATTGAATAGAATTGTTACTCCTGCTTATCTTTTAGGTCCTGTTGCATGGAACATTTTTTCCATCCTTTGATTCTTAGTCTAAGTTTCTTTTTGGATTAAACATGTTAGTTTTGCATATAGGATACAGTAGAATTTTGTTTTCTTATCCAACCTGACAATCCGTGTCTTTTGATTGTAGAGTTGAGTCGATTTACACTAAGAATTATTAAAAGACATTGACTAGGGCTGGCCAGATAGCTCAGCATACTAACACATCTGCTTAGACAGAGTGCAGCAGCCAAGGTTTGCTCCTTGGCATGCCATGTTGGCCCTGTCTCTGGGGGCACACTGAGACAGCAACTGAAACTGGGCATGGTGACATGAAACTGGGTGTGGGGGTGCGTTCCTGTAATCTCAGTGCTTGGGAGACTGAAAACAGGATCACTATGAGTCTGATCTATGTAGTAAGATCCTGTAGACCCTGTAGACCCTGTCCTAAATTCATTAAAAAAAGATATTGACTTATTCCTGCCTTTGTATTATTTTCCAGTTGCTGATTTATTCCTTTTCCCTTTGCTTAAATGTTCATTCTACTTTTTGGACATAGTTGACTTTATTGTCTCTTTCTAGGATATCCTCGAGAATTTCTGGAGTGCTGATCTGGTGGGTATGGCTCTCTCAAGGTACTCTTTGTCATGGAAAGACCTAGACCTTATTTCTTGATCACTTTTGAAAGACAGTTTGGCAAGACATATTAGTCTGGGTTGAATATGGCTTTCTGAGCCAGGCATGGTGGTGCATGCCTATAAACCCAGCACTTAGGAGTCTGAGGTAGGAGGATTCCTGTAAGTTCAAGGCCAGCCTGGGGTACAAAATGAATAAATTCAAGGCCAGCCTGAAATGCATACTGAAAAGAAAAAAAATGAAAGTAAGAAAAAAAGAAAAATGGAAGGAAAGATGTTTTCTGTTAGGGCTTAGAATGCTTCACTACAAGTTCTTCTGACCTTTAAGGTTTGTGTTGAGAAATGTGCTATAATTCTAATGGATTTACCTACATATGTGATTTGTTGATTTTTCTCTAACAGCTTTTAAGAGAATTCTTTCTTTTCTTTTTAAATGTATTTTGTTCAGGGTCTCACTATACAGGATCATAGTGATCCTGTTTTCAAGCCTCCCAGCACTGGGATTATAGGTGTGCACCACTACACCTGCACTGGGTCACTGGCTCGGTGAGCCTGGGGGCCGGGCTAGTGCAGCATGTGGTGCCGGGTATTGAACCCCAGCTGCCTCCTCTGCCTAAGCAGGCACTTTAAGCTGCTGAGCTATTTGGCCGGCCCTCCAACTGCTTTTAAGATTCTATCCTTGTGTTAGACTTTTAGGATTTTGAGTCTGATGTGTTATGGAGAAGTTATTTTCTGATTGTGGTTGTTTGGGGTTTTATATGCCTTAATTACTGTGTGTTAAATTATTTTCCCCATATTTGGCAAGTTTTCTGCTATTATTTCTATAAGCAGCATTTTTCTTTTTATGTGATTTGTGTTGTCTTATGATTTTTTCACTAGTTTCAAATAACTAGATTATCCTTCTTTGCATCACCAAGAAGCTATTAGATCCATTTGACATATTCTCTTGTTTTTAAGGTATCTCTGAGTGTATTGTCACTGCACTGACCTTATCATTTAGCTATGATGTTGTCCTTGCATTGGTCCCTTCTGCTGCCCATGCTTTTTTTATCTTCTGGATTTCTGGTACATTTTTTGTGAACTCTAATTCTTTGGTCTTTCTTGGTTTGTATTGTTTCAGATTAGGATTTCATTGATGTGTGCTGTAAGCTCACTGATTCTTTTGTTGAATAAGTCCACTATTTGGCTAGTTTTATCATTTTTGAGCTCACTGATGACCTTATGGATTCTTTTTATTTTGGCTTCTCTAATCATTTTGTGTAATTTGACTATTTGGCTTTTTAACTTCCTACTTGTCAGTGCCCTTTGGAGCAGTTTTTGGGAAGTTTGCAGTTTGGGGGAACATTTTGTTGCCTTATTTTCTCACATTTCTAGTGTTTTGTGGTGTGTGTATGTGTGTGTGTGTGTGTGTGTGTGTGCGCGTGCGCGCACTGAGCACTGTGGATCAGTTATGGTACAGTGACACTGTTGCCTGTGTGGAGATGGCCTAGTGAGCGTCTGCTTTCAGTGCTGTCCTTTGGGCATGGCTATCATAGGTCTCTGCCTCTGTACCGAGATCCACTGTGTCTGTTGATTAGGGGAGAAGAAGGTGCAGTGTAACTGGTGCAGTACCAAGTACTCTGGAAATGAGCTACAACATTGTTGATGACAAAAATACAATTGGCAGATAGTAAAAACCAATTAATAACAATAATTATGGTACTAGAAATAACAATGAAATCAGCAACAATAACAGAGTCAAAGACAAACTGGATATTGACATACTATAGGAAGCAATAAAATCTACAACTGCACCAGCCTTAACAATGAAAAGAGATCTGTAATTATAGACATAAAGACAAGTCAAATATTGACATACAATAAATATCTACTAAACGCAACTATACTACTGTTAACGATAGAAAAAAATCAACAGTAATGACATACAATCAAGTAAATACCTAAAGATCCTACCTCAGTGACTGAGATGGCCACAGGGATAGTGACAAAAGGGCCAGGTTTGACATAAACCCCCTACTGAGAAATTTAAACTCAGATTTTGAAGGAAACCCTCTTGTCAAGAAGCAGACTAGTCAAGTGTGGCTTTCAGAGGAGTCTGGGTCTTTAAATGCTGGCATTAAGTCCACCAACTACTTGACAACCCCCACCCCACCTGGTTGCCTCCTTCATCCAGCACTAAATATAATGATCTCTTTGCTTTCCCTGGTCTACCAACATGACCTGATATATCTTGGTTTGAACCGTTGCCACACTCTGGGTTTTATGGACACTAGGGCCTCTGGATTGGGGTGGGCATCTCACAAAGCCACAGATCATAAAACTAGGCAGAGAAAGCTAGGATTGGGGGGAACAAAGGAGGACACAGAGACCTGGAGTGGCTGGAGTGAATGTAGCCTTAACGCAGACACTGTTGACTGACCCTACCCAATGGAAGAGGCAAAGCAAGATCCAGCATTCATACCCAAAAGCATGAGTATGGAAACAAAGTAGATTTTACCAGTGGCTCACTATCCCTCCCCCATAGCTGGGGCTTCCCAGTGCTGTAGATCCTGGAAAGAAACCACTTTTGCAAAAACATAGCGGGATTGTGGGGGCTCATTTCTCCCTTTTCTTCTTCTTTTTTTGTTTTGTTTTGATTTTGGTTTGTGTTTCTTGCTACTAGGAATTAAACTTAGGACCTCACACTTGCTGGCAGTTGTTATGCTGCTCTGTTACATCCTGGCCGCTCCATTGGATTTTTTTTTTTGAGATTCTATTTTTTGTTTCTTTTCCTTTTTACTTCTTTTTTATTTTGCTCTCTGTTTTTTGCTTTCTCTTTATATATATATATATATATATATATATATATATATATATATATCCCACCATGCCAGGTCTTGGTGGCCAGCTCAGTGCTTCTGGGGGTGAGGCTGGCATGGCATGTGGTAATCACACATCCTGGTCCCTGCACTTGCCTAAGCAGGTATTTAGTCCACTGAGCTATCTCACTGGCCCTCTTACTTCTCTTATTTGTTCTTTTCTGTTATTTTTATACAATTCTGTTAGTTTTTTTTTTTTTATTCATTAATAAGATCCTTTCCTTTGCCCTTGTCTTCTCCTTCTCATTTTCTTTTTCTTTATTTTTCAGGTTTCTTTTTGGATTCTTGAGCTAACACAGAAGAGATGATTTATTGTACACACTTTACACTCAGCCAAAAGTGAATAGAAGTAGTCCAGAATGCAACAGTCTGGGGGCAGAAAGACGGGAGACTGCTTAGTTTGAACCAGGTGGATCTCTGAGGTGGTCTTGGCAATCAGAGGCAGTGAAGCTCCAATCCATTGAGGCATTCTAGACAGTGTGCAGCCCAAAACTCGCACCAGTGCACCTGTTGTGTAGTTTTTCTGTAGTTATTCTGTAGCTTAGTCTTAATCAATGAACCCCTTCCCCAAACAGCTCCTGATTAAATACTTTCAAGAGCAGTGGGCACCGCAGCAAGTCTCTTCTCCAACTCTACCTTGCCTTGAAACCCTTTCAGAATAAAATTCCACGGAGTATCTACAGTCTACAGTAACTGGGGGCTTTTCTCAGGCAGTGATGGCAGCCTGGCCCACTGTTTCTCTTGGAATGGCTGCCCCCTCTGAGGTTGCCTTGTGTTAGTGGGCACAGGTGCCACCCCAGGAGCTGAGGCCAGCTCCCCAGTCTGCTACCTTCCTTTTCTCTTCATTGCGCTCCTTTTCTTCAGCTTCTCTGTAGCTCATAGTTCTCCCTGTCAGTTCTTTTCAGATTCCCAGATGCCTAATTCATTTTTATTTCACCAAGTTGTTTTCCTGGTGTCTCAATTCCAGGCCTTGCAGTGGCTATATTTTGCCAACAGTCCTCAGTCCACGGTTTTTGGTCCTTTCTGCAATCTATTTTTCACCAAGAATGTCTGGTGTGCTGTGTTTGTCAGCTTTCTGTTACTATGACAGAACATCTGAGATAAAAGAAGGAAAAAATTTTAGTGCATGATCAACTGCCTCCAGGGCTTTTGGGCCTGAGGTGATGCAGAAGATCAGGATGTGAGAGAGGAAATCTGTGCTTTTAATGGAAACCAGGAGTCAAGGAGCAAGATAAAAGGGCCAAAGCCCCCATTCCCTCTTCAAGGCCCCCATGACCTATCTCTTTCTGCTGGGCCCTAGCTCTTAAAGGTTCTACAGTCTCTCAATAGTGCCACAGAATGGTGACTGAGTTCTCAAAATACAGCCTTTGGGGAGGACTTAAGCTTTACATCACAACACATGCTAATGAGATGAGTAGTAGTTGGGCTCATGATGGGGGCTGGCTTCTGAAAAGACAAAGGCCTGGGCTTTGATTGTGTCCCCCAGTGGGCATGCACTGGAAACTTAGCCCCCATGCAAGTCCTAGGAAGGGGTCCTTGTGAGAGAGGATTCAGCTGTAAGGTCAGAGTGAGTGGACTCCTGCCAGTAGAGAAGGACTAGCTCTATTTATTGCTACAGGGTAAGTTGTCCTTGTAATGGGACAAGTTCAGTCTGCTCCTCAAGTTCTCTTTCTCAACTTCTTTCTTATCTCTCTTCATCTTCTCACCCCAGAATGTGATGCAGCAAGAAGGCCCTCATCAAATTTCAACACATTAATCTTGGACTTTTCTGCCCATAGAACTATGACAGATGCACTTGTTTCATTCTAAATTACTTAGGCTGTGGACTTCTGTGAGAACAGTTCAAAACAGACCAAGACCGCATGATCAGAAGGTTGAAATGTCAAGCCCCCTTATCTTCTGAGGAAGGTAGGGGTGATGAAAATTGAGTTGGCCCCACAGACTAATGTGGCAATCAGTCAGGCCTATATAATGAAGCTTCCATAAACCGCAAAAGGATAGGGTCCAGAGAACTTCTATGCCGTTGAACACATGGTGGTGCCTGAACAGCTCACCCCATGAGAGCATGAAGCTCCCTCTCCCATCGCGCATACCTTCTCACATTCCTTATTCCGTAAGAGATGCCCTCTGCAACTCTTTTACCAGGCTGTCCATCTGTACTCTTTGTAATAGGCCTTATAACACATTAATTGAAAAACATAAATGTTTCCCTGAGTTTGGAAAGAGAATAGATAAACCACCCTAGCAAACTGAGCCCAAAGTTCAGTTTAGTGGGAATCCCTAATACTTAGCCAAGTCAGTCAGAAGCACAGTTTGCAAATGACATCTGAAATGGGAGCAGTCTTGTCAGACTGAGCAGTAAAACTATAGGATCTCAAACTCTCCCCAGGTAGACAGAGCCAGAATGGAGTTAAATTGTAGGTACTCAACTGGCATCTGATGGAGATTTGATCGCCAGAGGTGTTGAATATTGTATTCACTGTGTAAGAGTAGGCAAAATGTTTTGTTTATTCCTCTGTTGAACTCTATACCAAGTACTTAGGAGAAAGACAATTTCATTCATCAATTTTTGGTACTGGAGTTTGAACTCAGGGCCTCCCTATTGAACTTTTAAATTTTTTAGTTTGAGACAGGGACTTGCTAAGTCGCTAAATTTTCTGGGCTGGGTTTGAACTTGCCATCTTCTTACCTCACCTTTGTGAATGCTGGGATTACAAGCATGTGCCATCATGTCCAGCGAGAAAGACAATTTAAAAATTATATGTGGAAGAGAAAGCGGAGGTATTTACTTTGCTATTGTGAACTTGCTTTTTTTTTTTTTTGTTTTTTACAGTACTGGAGATTGAAATTAGTCCCTCACACACAATAGGCAAATGCTCAACTGCTGAGCTACATCCCCAGGTGGGTTATCATAATGTACTTTTACCATGTTTTTATCCACACTATAACTGCAGTTTGAATTGAGGATCTTCCTTGATAAAATATGCAAGCTCTGAAGAAAAATATCATATATGCAGCCTAACACTGGCCTACCCAGGAAGTTCTTTAGTGTCTTATTTATTATGGCTTCTGACGAAGCAGACTTGGAGAATGAATTGTAAGCTAAGGAAGGGGAGTCAAAATTAGAAAAGCGAAATCTGGTAAGTAAATAGCAACTTCTTCACAGAATCTGACTCATTTGAAATGAGAGGAAAAACTGATAGATGTTTGAAAAGGAAATGTTTGACTGAAGCCGGCCTGCTGCACCCATAGCTACCTGCCCACAAGAATGTGGCTCCCTGGTGACAGCTGTGCTAATTATAGAAAACTGAGTGGAAAAAAAAAAAAAAAAAAAAGAAAACTGAGTGGAAGATGAATTATGTAAATTTACACGGACTGAGGATCCTGCTGCAGCATTTAGGAATTTTGATTATTCAAATAAACTATGGATTTTCTTACATTGAAAAGAAATTAAAAGGTGAAGGATAATTTGTTATAGACTCAGAATAAAATCTGGATCTGCCAAAATAATATTACTGTAAATTACTTGCAGGTAATTGTGATCTTATGAATTTGAGAAGAAATATCGAATTTACATTTTTGTTTGGAAAAAAGAAAGTTACCCCCCAAATTATATTTTTATAAGACCTCACTATTAAGTAAAAAACTATAAATTTCTCTTCTATTTTAAAGTCTTTCTTTCTTTCTTTTGCACAGGGTCTCACTATTCAGTTCAGAATCATAGTAATCATCCTTTCTTAGCCTTCCCAGTGCTGGGATTGCAGGTGTGCACTACCATGCCCGGTTTTGGTGGCTGCATGTAGTACTAGGTATCGAACCTAGGTCCTTACACTTGCTAGGCAGGCACTTAGACCACTGAGCTATCTCCCTGGCCTCACTTTTCTTATTTTTCAATGTCAACTTCACTTAAAAATTGAGGATTAGAAAACAGAATATGGGAAAGAATGGCAACCTATTCAGTCTTTTATAGGAAAACATTATGTGCATGTGTGTTTGTAAAGATAGGCTATTGAAATTACTTTAATAAAGATACTTAACATTTTTCTTTATGCATCTAAAACTTTGATAAACTGAAGTTTAGTGATTATGTTAGCAAAAGCAAATGAAACTAATATTTAAATTTTTTCTTAGTAAAAATTATTAACATGCCATAATTTTAAATGCTTCTTTTTCTTACTCAGACACTTTGGAAATGCAGCTAAATTGTTTCAGTCACTCACTCGCTGTGCAAACAACACAACAAAACAAAAACCACATCCACATATCAGGAAGGCTAGGAATCTCCCCAAAAAGCAACGCAATTCCTAGGGAAGGCTCCTTTCTCACTCCTCCTCAGATTATAGTGCTCTCAATGGAGGAGAAAACATGACACTGAGGTTAGAAGGCTGTGTTAACAAAAGCTGCCGTGTCAACTGCCACCCCCTATCCCCAAATATGTATATTTTAGTACACAGTTCAGGGGAGAGTACCCAATTTTTTTTCCAAATGAAATCTCTCATGATTTGTGTTGGACCAGTGCAGACAAAGGACAGCTTGAGGATACTCAAATGTTCATATTTAGCACAGACACAGCATTTTCGTCTGTAATGTGCTTTACAAACATTAACTAATTAAGAGGAACAGCAGCCCTGCAAGGTATTTAGCAGGATGTGTCAATAAAGATCTACGAGCAAGGCCGCCAGGATGCATAAATGATGAAGTGGTAAATCAGCATGATCCAAAACCCGGAAAGACTCTCACTCTCATTTCTTGCCATACCACATCAAGGGAAAGGCAAGAAGTCAGTTTGTGCAGGAAAGAGGGCTGGTACCTGTCTAGGGTGGCTGAGAGGATGGCAGTAGTTCTACAGGAGAAATGTTCTACTAAGACTGACAGTGGTTTTAAAAATCTAGCCCTTTTATTAGTGCCTCAGAGAATACAAAATCAATACAGTGCCTAATTAATCTACTGCACATTGACTTCTTGTAAAAAAAAACCCCCAGTAGGGAAGTGCCCTGGTGAGGCTGAGACAGTACACAGTTAGAGAGACCTGGAGGCAGCGAGAATCCTTTAGGACCTGCACTTTTCATTCTTTCAGGAGGTAGAAGGGGCTGCTAGGCCTGCCCTGAGGTCTGGCTGCAAGGACTTTCCTGGCTTCTTCTGTGAATGCTCTCAGCAGAAAATAGCATCACACAAGGATGAGCTCAGCAGCCACTAGAAGAGGTGAAGGAGTGTGGGTCAGAAGATTGTAGTTCAAGGCTTTGGATGAAGACTGAGATGCTGCTGGGCGTGGTGGCACACGCCTGTGATCCCAGCACCCGGGAGGCTGAGGCAGGAGGATTGTTGTGAGTTTGAGACCAGCCTGAGCTACAAAGTGAGCTTAAGGCCAGTCTGAACTGCATAGTGAGACCCTGTCTCAAAAAGACAAAAAAAAAAAAGACTGAGATGCTCCCTAGTTCTGTAACCCGAGTCTCCATTTCTTCATCTTTGCTGTGATCTAGTCTCAAGGTGGCTGCTAGAAGTTACCACAACAGTGTCTAAGTACAAAGTAGATGCTCAAGGAGATGCAGTCTTTTTCTCCAGACTGCCTTGGGTGTGCTGCAGAGATGTAGTAGATATGGTTCTGTCTCAGCCCTGGCAGGGCTGCCTTTGTCAGATGCACTACTTGGATCAAGACTTGTTTCAGAAGTAGCCAGAGCTGTCTTTCTGTCTGTCTCTTTTTGTCTGTCTCTGTCTCTGTCTCTTTGTCTGTCTGTCTGTCTGTCTGTCTCTCATGCTCTCATGCCCTAAAAGGTCCTGTTATTTTGCCCAGACTGGCCTCAAATTCATGAGCCTCCTGCCTCAGTCTCCCAAGTAGCTCAGGTTACAGGCCATTTCTGATGAGAGGTGTTGAGAGATGCTAAAATTTGAGGATAGCTGTGAAAGACTTCTCTTAACAAACTAGTACAAAAATTCGGACTGTACTTAGGCAAGTGCACTGGAGACCAGAGGGCGTCCCCTGAATATCCTATAATACATGAGACTTTCTCAAGAAAGTTTTAGAGGACAAAATCCCCAAGTCATAGCTGAGATTAATTTTCTGGCAGCAGAGTTATTAGAATTAGAGAAACATAGAAATACAATGTTTTTAATAAAGTCGCTTAAATAATTAAAGTATATAGCATTAGAATTTTAAATGTCATATAAAAAGTCTCCTGCCTCACCCCACACTCCACATTCTGAGATTTTGGGAATAACTACCTTTAATATTTGTAGCTGTTGTTTCTGCCATTTGCCTCCAGATGTCTAAATATTGAACTTTAATAATTCTCTTTTTGAAGTTCTGTGTCTTATAGTTTAACTAATGACTTCTTACTATGAAAGAGGAAAATTCAGTTCTAACACACACACACACACACACACACACACACACATCTTACCAATTATATTTCCTATCACTATGGTTACTTTACAACTTTAGATTGCTAGTAGAGTACATTGTTATGATGTCACACCCACAAAGTAGGCAACAGTTCTAGGTTCCTCTTTCTTGAATAACCTTTTTTACTTCTCGAGTCAATAAGTACCTTATTAAAAAACTTGCTTAGTTTTTTATTCACTTATTTATCAGTCTTTCATCTTTAGACTTTCTACACCTCAGGGAAATGTGTCACTTTTTTTGCCATTTCTCATCCTCCTAGACTAATCTGGGCTAGGGAATAGTTATGATCCTGGAGCTTCTCCTCACCATCTGTCTTGTATTCTCATTTATCTTTATCTCCTCACTCCCTTCATCCATCTCCTCATTTTTTCCTTTTCTTTCTTTCCTTTCTCTTTTTGTTTTATTTTGTTATGGTGGGTTGACACATATTTTATTAAGTTACTTCCCTTTTAAGGAGTATTCAGGAAGGTGCAGGTGTCACTTTTCTCAGGAAGGCTTATCAAGCACTGGGAAAGTGACAGTTTCTTGCCTGAAGTGATTCTAACTCTCCACATGATAGTTGAGTTCATAGCAAAAAACTGAGTCCTCATGATCTGCAGTAACACACTCATTGTAATCAGATCTGAGTAACTCAGCAAATTTTGTGTTTAGAAAGTAGCTCTTCTTTCTTTTTCTTTTCTGTCTTTTAAAGACAAGTTTTCTATATGCAGTTTAGTCTGGCCTTGAATTCACTTTGTAGCCCATGCTGGTCTCAAACTTGCAACAATCCTCCTGCCTCAGCCTCCTGAGTGCTGTGCACCACAGTGCTCAGCAAGTAGCTCTTAGCCTTACAAAAATTGATTGCTTACATGAGTGCAGCTCATTCATCTTTAAGAACTAGAAGACTCTGTGGCCAGAACATTGTGAATTAAAAAAAACCCATAATATATTGAGACATATAAAATATGTTCAAAAACATGAGCCCACAAAGACACAAAGATTTCAAAACCAATAGTTCTTGGTCATCTTTAGAGTATGTTTGCTATTGAGAATATGAGGAAATAATCAAGCATCTTACTTTTTCTTAAAAAAAAAAAACTTCATGATAAGCAATAGATGACAAGAGAATTCTTATTAAAATAGTATCTCAGGGCTGGCAAGATAGCTCAGCGGTCTAAAGCGCCTACTTAGGCAAGCTCTCAGGAACCGCGGTTTGATTCCCAGCCCCACATGCCATGCCAGCCCCTCCCCCCAGGGCGGGCTGAGCTGACCCACCCCCCACCCCCCACCCCCTGCGCAAAAAAGGAATCCATGATGTGTAGTGAGACACTGTAATAAATAAATAAATTAAAAAAAATTTAAAATAGTATCTCACTAATAAATGAATAAATGATATTGCTACACATAGTAGAATGGTATGTCCAGACAATGATCACTAATGGATACTGAAACCATTGCTAAAATCTGATGAGGAACTTATAATAGAGTGGGTGACAATGCCTGAACATGCTGATTAATCTCAATATTACAAAGTAGATAGCAAACATTATGTGTCTCATGTGATATAAGGGAAAGTACCCAGTAGTGCCATTAAATAGTATTGCCCTCCAAATCACATGTAATCTAACCAAGTCTCTAATTTTACTGTCATTATGGAAAATAGAGAGCCAGAACATGATAAATCAGTACTACAGGAATGCAGCCAAGAGAATAATCGAAACTCAGAATATAGGAGTGTCTATAGGACAAGTGACACAGTTTTTTCCATGAATAAAGTACAAGGTGAAAGAAAGCACGCATACAGATTAAGAGCCTCAAGGAATATACAGGTACTGCATGTGGCCCTTAATTTAAAGCCACCAACTATAAAAGCAAACAAAGAAATTTTTATGAGACAACAAGGAAAATACAAACACAGACTGATATTGAATAATACTAAAGAATTATGCTGCCTAATTGCTTAAGGCAGCATACTGGTTTTGTGCATGGATTTAAGGGGACTTCCTGCTATTTCAATATCCAAGTAAAGAGAGGGGCCAGAGATGTAGCTCGGCTGCGCAGTGCCTTCCTGGCAAGCACGAGGCCCTGAGTTTGATTCCTGGTACAAAAAAAAAAATAATAAAATAAAGAGAGGCTTAAATGAATTCATTTCCTTTCCCACTGAATGACATCCCAAAGGAGTGGCTCTCTTTGGTGCAGGGGCTCAGGGCCCATGCAATGTGTCCCAGGGATTTCTCTGTGTGTACCCTTAGCAGTTGGGTTAGGTCTGCAAAAGCAAGGACGATCCAGAGTAGCTGGCTGCTGAGAAAGGATGAATTGCTGTGTAAGAATAAGGCCAGGCCATGATGCAGACTGGTGGGGCTGTGGTGTAGTGCAGATCATGCTCTATGTGAAGTCATTCAAATTCAGTGAAAGAAAACAAAGAGCAAAGAGACAGAGAGACAAAGAGCAAAGAGACTGAAAACCAAAGCTCTCTAGCTTCTAGCCAAACGTGCCTTAGACCTAAACCTGTACTCGAGCTAACTGTGTACTTTTTGGGGAAGTATTTCTTGGAACTTTTAAGCATATTTATCTCTTTGATAGTCAGTGTAAAACTCCAGTGCCTCCACTCCTGAGTAGAATTAAAAAAAAAAAAAAAAAAAAAAAAAAAAAACTACTACACTTATCAAACTGACAAGGCAGGAATGGATAGGAAATGCTCTACCAGGAAAAAGGCAGGCCCCTGGGGAGCCTTGCTGTGTTGATTTAGTGATAAGAATCTGTACACTAAGGGCATCAGCCAGGACAGGAAATCCGTCCTGCTAGCGAGTCAGAAGTTCCCCTGTCAGAGCTGAGCCGGTGGCCACACAGATTGGCTCCAAAGGGCGTCTTTTACACATGGGCAAAGGGCAGCATTTCTAGGCTTCTTGGTCACAGGAAACTTTTCTAGGCACCGAAGGGGAATAAAGGGCAGAGACTAAAAGCCTAAAAGGCTGGAACCCTACTTCTTTCATCACTGTGATTGGTTGATGTTTATTCAATTTAACAATTCTGAGTGTCTTCCTAGTGTCTTACCCATCAGGTAGGATCATTTTCTACTTGGCTGATTCATGCACCGTATCAACTTTTGCACTGTGTAAAACAAGCAGTTATTGTACATAAAAGACACACAAATCCTATGGGGATATGAAAAAGACAGTTTCCAATTTGCCAGATCGTACCTGGTTAGTTTTTTTTTTTTTTTTTTTTTTTTTTTTTTTTTTTTTTTTTTTTTTTTTTTTTTTTTTTTTTTTTTTTTTTTTTTTTTTTTTTTTTTTGTCTTTTTGCAACAGGGTCTCACTATGCAGTTCAGGCTGGCCTTAAGCTCACTTTGTAGCTCAGGCTGGTCTCGAACTCACAACAATCCTCCTGCCTCCGCCTCCCGAGTGCTGGGATTACAGGCATGCGCCACCATGCCCGGCTCCATACCTGGTAATTGCATAAGATACCATAAATTACCTCCCAAGATGTGATGTGGCTGCTAGAAGTGATTGTTGAGATGGTCAGGGCCAGGGAGATGGCTCAGTGGAATATCTCCAGTTCTTCCAAAAGAAGAGAGAGAGAAAGAGAGAGAGAGAGAGAGAGAGAGAGAGAGAGAGAGAGACAGAGAGAGAGAGAGAGAGACAGAGAGAGAGAGAGAGAGGATCAGACTAAGCCTTAAAGGAGATCTGGGCATTGAACCCAGCCTTGAAGGCTAGCCTCAATTTCTTTAGGTTTAAAGGATGAGAAAGTTTGATTTCCTCCTATTTAATGCTTTTATGTGCAATAGCTATCTCTGGTTCATGCTCACTTGCATTCCTTTCAACAAATGCTTTTTTCTTTCCTATTTTTGCTTCTCTCCCCCCCCCCCCCCGCTTTTAGTACTGGCAATAGAACTCAGGGCCTTTGTACTGAGGTACACACCCAGCTCTTTTTCTTCCTCTGTACTTGGAGTCAGTCTTCTAAGTTGCCCAGGTTGGGTCAAACCTACAGTGCAATCTTCTGCCTCAGCCACCCACAGTGCTGGGATTACAGGCATGAGCCATTACCTCTGGTGGCCGTTTTTTGTTTTTTTTTGAAACTTGTGGTGCTGGGGGTTGAACTCAGAACCTCCCACATGCCAGGTAAACTTTTACCACCAAGCCAATGAGAAGTCATTTTTTTTTTTTTTTTTTGTCTTTTTTTTGAGACAGGGTCTCATTGTGCAGTTCAGGCTGGCCTTAAGCTCACTTTGTAGCTCAGGCTGGTCTCGAACTCACAACAATCCTCCTGCCTCAGCCTCCCTAGTGCTGGGATTACAGGCATGCGCCACCATGCCCGGCTGAGAAGTCATTTTTAAAAAATGTCCATCACCTCTTGTTCCAATAGGTTAAGCAAGAGGTGACACATGGTGTGTCAACCTCTGGTGTGGCCTGACCAGTGAGATGGGATACTGAAAGACAGTCTCAGCCAACGGGTCTTCTTCCTGCTAATTTAAATGCTGGGACATAGAGCCAAAGATACCATATAAGTTAAATTTGGGAAGAAACAAGGGTGATATTGAGCCACAAGAGCATAAGGACTTTTTTAGTTTTACAAAATGACTTGGAGTAAATAGATTGTATATCTGTTCCTTTGCTAAAAATTATGTCATTAAGTTATATGGACATGATGAGTGGAAACAGTATCAAATTTTTTAATATATTTATGTGTTTTTGTTATCAGACTCTCTTGACATAGGACTTTTCATGAAAGTCTTGTGTGAACCAACCCTCCCCTGCAATAGAAAGTCATTTTGGTATTTATAAGATGGACATTGCCCTTAATTTATATGCAAGAAGAACCAAAAATAACATGTTAACCAGAAGTCCCATTTTATTTTTCTGTGACCTGGACTTCTTTCCCTCTCTTTCTGCTCTTCCTTGTCTTCTAGATAAATCAAGAGCAGAGAAAAACTTAAGATGAGAAATAAAATCAGGGGTAGAGCTGACACACAGCTGTAGCTCCAAATCTGATTCTGGGCTGTTGAGGGGCCAGGAGAAACATGGCTCATAGCAACCAGTTTGGTATTTGTAAGAGAAGCAAAGCAGCTGAGGCCCCAAAGAAACTGCTTTCATGGGTCTTTATAGAGAATGCTGAGTATGTCCAACCAACAAATTATAGGTGGCAGTACCTTAGAAAACCCTGTACTCAAATGAAAACTATAGTGTAAAACTCCTCTTCAGGAGGCGACTCTATGTTTTGAGTATGAGCACGTCTGCTGGCCTGATTTGATAGAAGGAAAAATGTCCAAGGGGGAAAAGAAACAACGTGTTTGAAAGAGTGGATGGCCGTGGATGGCCTTAGAAGCCTTGGGGCAAGGCTTTGATGAGTGGCACTCCTCCCACCTGTGCTTTGATAAGAATTTTATTAATAGAAGAATTTTATTAGTGTCTATTCTGAAGGACAGAAATTTGATGCAGCTTGATTAGCAGCAGCTGCCTATTTCTGACATCTTCATAGTTGGATAATCATCATGTGTTGATATATAAGTCTTGCTCTATCTAGGTCTTAACCATCCAGCAGAAAAGTATAAAAATGAAGTATACATCGCGGGGCCATAATATTAAGCTGAGCTGTAAATGGCTATGGTCAACAACTTCTTTGAATAACTCACTATTGTTGTGGAATGCTGGACTGTGATGGATTGTGGTGTCGAGTTCAAGCACCTCAGTTAGTTGAATGACAATGGAGTGCCCACCTTTGACAGGTGTAGACAAAAGAAGGGGTGTAGAAAGAAAAAATCATGATGCGTGTGTATAGACAGTACAGTTGGGATAGATAACGCTGTGCTTCTACATAATCCTATGAGAGGCAAGATCTGCACTAATGGTGGTTGCACAGGATATTATGTCGGCTTCTAGTACTATGGTCATCCACTAGGAAAATAATTATTGAATTTTTGATATAATTCAGGTATAAAAAATAAGATAAGTAAGCAGCTACACTCTTAATTTACTGATAAGAGACATCTGCTAAAATAATATATGTAAATATAATATCATGTATGCACCTTGTACGATACCAAAACATTATGAAAACAGTTTGCAATGTATTAATTTAACGAACCTGTCTTGTTAAGGTGTCTTGAAACTGTCTGATTGATATTTGTACTTCAATAAAATAAATTTAAAAAATAAATAAATAAAAATAGAAAAAAAAAAGGAGCAGAGGTTAGGATTGGTGTCATTTTCTGGAAGCAAGAAGCCAAAGCTGGAGGGGCAAACGCTAGAAAATCCTTCAGTTTAGCTGGAGGTCGCAAGTGAACTTCCACACAACTATGGTACTGCTGCTGGGGATGTCACAGAGGCCCGCAGGAGGCTGGACATTTCCTATTTATTTTGGCCTACCATGGTCTCCACAGTGTACTCTTCATTGATGGCCTCAGGAGTTTGTCTAAGTGTGATGATTATTTATAGCTAAATAATTTTTTAACATTCATTAACAATTTCTCCACTTTCCTAGAACTACAGCAATACAGTATTCATCTATTTTTGACTGTGTCAGATATTTAGGTATTGAATATTGAATGGCTGGCCCTCGTCCACTGGGGAAGAGGTGATGAAAGTACCTCAGGAAAATATTGTATAGAGCTTTATTTGACAAGCTGATTTATTTAAAAATCAACAAAGTGGCTGATGAAACGTCAGGGAATTAATTTCACATTTATATTAACTTTTAATGAGCTCATGTTGGTTTCTTTAAAATCTGTATTGCCTATGTAAAGAAATCTATTCAGGAGAGATTCAGTTTCTAATTTTGGTAACAGAACCAATATTCATTTCCCACAGAGGCCAATTCTAATGAGCATTAAAACCCAAGATAGTTAACTGTATAAATATAAAACTTTATTTTCAACACATAGTTCCTATATTGTCAATTGAAAGAATTCATCGACCACCTGCTGTAACTAAATTAATTGGTAAATGACTGAGACATTAGTGGATAAAACAACAGTGTTAATATTTTCCTGGGTATGTTTTACATTTACATATATTAGGAATATTTGCAAATAGTCATTTTGTTATCTAAAGTTTTAATATACAACTTATGTATAAGGTAAAAGTATGTAAATTCCAATCAGCTCACTTTGTCTTTGCTTTGTTAAGCTGCAGAAGGAGAAAGTGTGATCAGTCCATGAATTGTTATCAACTGTCTGCCTGGGATTTGGGGGTTACACCTGCATTGTTAGTACCCCCATTCTGGTCCCTTCAGTGGCCATGACTTATTAAAGGAACATCCTGGGGGCCCAGCACAGCATCAGTGCAGGCATTATGATGGATACACTCCACATTAGACAGTTTCTAATCTTTTTCTATGGTGAGCCATGTTTGTTTGTTTTTTGTTTTGTTTTGTTTTTGCAGTACTGGGGATTGAACTCAGGACCCTGCCATCTCCCAGGGCTCAGTGAGCCCTGCTAATGTGCTTTGTGGTTGTTGTTCTTAGGACTGACACAGGGGCCTGCTCTAGCACAGGGGAGATGCTCCACCCCTGACAACACTCCACCCTCAACATACAACCCTCTTCTACATTGTTTTGGATATATCCACTTTGTTAGAATTAATTTCTAGAAGAGTAACCATTGAATCAAAAGGTAGGAAAAAAAATGTTAATTTTGGTTCTTACCCTGGCATATTTGTACCATTATATTTTATTGATCTGCCATATTTCACTTACTAAATACCATGAATATAATACTTCTGCTTTACGTGTGTGAAAACATACAATAAATAAAGTCACCTTTTTTTTTTAAGTGTTGAGAATTGAACCTAGGGACTCCGGTAGGACAGGCAAATATTCTACTGTGCTACACCCAATAGTTTCACTTTTGTAATCAGGTCACCGCTTGTTCTATTTCTTGTCCTTCTGTCAACTGCTTATGACAGAATTTGAAAGTTACTCTGAGAAAAATTCATCTCCCTGCCATGTCTTTTACTTCAAAAAAAGAAGAAGAGGTTAGGGCATCTTGACTGGTGTGAGGGAGACTAGAATGGGGTTGGGGAGAGTGAGAGACAGAGCCAAAGACAGACTGGCTATGGTAGCACGTGTCTGTAAGCCTAGCACTCAGGAGGCTGAGGTAAAATGAGGAGCATGAGTTCAAGGCCAGGAGTAATTTGTAAAAAAATAGTTTAACAGACCAATGTTGAGGTGGCAGATTTGGGAAGGTTGGGCTGATATCTTCTCTCAGAAATCTGTTTCTCCAGCCTGTCTTATCCAGAGCCATTGTGAGGGACCCTGCTGCTTTAGGCAGTCCTCATTCATCATTCCTAACTTTTCCTGTACTCTCACTCAATAATTCACTTGATGTGGAGTTTCTCAAACTTGAGAGAGGGGACAGTCACTTTGGACACTTATTTAAAGCTCAGATTTCTGCATCTTGACCTTGAGCTTCTAATTTGGAAACTGTGGGGCCCAAGAATCTATTACTTTTGTTTTATTTTTAAATTTAATTATTTATTTTTTGAGGTAGGGTTTTGCTATGCAGTGTAGGCTGGTCTGGACTCATCATGTAACTCAGGATGACCTCATACTCACAGCAATCCTCCTGCCTCACCTCCCTGAGTGCTGGGATTACAGGTGAGTGCCATGCCCGGCCCAAGAATTTGTTTTAATAAGCTCTACAGATGATTTAGATCACTTTGAGAAAAACTGCTCTGGGAATTTGAGGGGTACTTTTTGGGTAGAAGGAAATCAAGTTGAAATTTTTTTTTTTTTATTTAGAAAACTTTGGTTAGTTGCTAGGCCTGGTGGCAGGTACTTGTAATCTCAGTTACTCAGGGGGCTAAGGTGAGAGGCTTCCTTGGTCACAGGTGTTCAAGGCCAGCTTGGATAATTTAAGGATATCAGAACTTCAATATATATATATCACAACATAATATATATTATGTTGTGCTATTTTTTGTTCTAGTATGAGTCTCATCAAACAACCTCCCTGGCCCCCTGCTTTCTGAAACAGGGTGTTGCAGTGTAATTCAGGCTGGCCTTGAACTCATGATGATCTGCTTCAGCCTCTTGAGTGCTGCTGGGATAACAGGAATGCACCACCAAGGTCAGCTTTCAGATAACCTCTGAACAGAGGAAATGAAATGTTTTTCCTTAATATTTCCCAGATGATTCTAGTTACCCTTCCTTTTTCTTTTTTGGTACTAGGAATTGAACTCAAGACCTTGTGCTTGCCAGGCAGGCGCCGTGCCACTGAGTTACATTCCTGGTCCCCTTGCATTTTCTTACTAAAATTGTTTGTTTTGAGATGGGGTCCTATTATATTTCTCAGGCTGACCCCCCAAACTCCAAATCAAAGGATACTCCTGTTTTAGCTTCCTTCCAAGTTGCGATTACAAGCATATGCCATTATATCAAGTTTGTGTCATCTTTCCAGCTAACTCCTCTGTCTCCTCATCTTTCATTTGTAACCTCTCTTGTTCTCATGTTGTTATTGGGCCACACCAGAATCTTTTGAGAATCTTTCTCCTGTCTTATTCTAGGAAATAATGTTTTGACGTCGTATGGCTGGGCCAGGTCAGGCAGTTGGTGTGGAGGTCACCCAGCTGTCTGCCAGGGACCTGATCAGGCTGATGCTATCTGGGCTAATTAGAGCTTGATCTTTGCCTTGAAGCTTTAGACACTCTAATTTTTGTAAACAAAAGCAATTGGATCTGGTCTGTGAGCAAATTCAAATTAGCCAAACTCACAGCACTGAGAAGTGCATGTATTTGTTTCCAGTTAGAGAAGAAAACAGTTTGGGAAGCTCCATTATATCCAAAGTTTGCTATGTGTGTAAGAAATTGGAATAAGGGTGGTTAAACATATAACTTGCTTTCTAAATACCTTGGGGCAGATTCATTAACCTCTGCAACTGAGATAACCTCAGTAACCTTGCTGACCGCTTCGTCCTTCAGAGGGATACATTTATTTTGTCAATTTGTTGATGCCTACAGTTACATTCTATTTAATAGGAAATAATTTTCTCTATCTAAATAGTTGTGCCCTTCCCCCATTTTCTTTTGTGTCTTTTGAAAAATATTATAGGCAATTTTCAGCCATATGTATTAGTCTGTTTTTTGTCATTAATTACCTGATATCATAGACTGGGTATATTATAAAGAGAAGAAGTTTACTGTGACCTGCAGATTTGCTAGGTTGCAGGCCCTTTTGCTGATCAGAGTGTCAAGGCAGATTAGGGCACCACATGGCAAAAGACAAAAGGGAATATGTGGTGTCTGATCTTTCTTCTTATAAAGATACCAATATTTTTTAAGAAGTTTCACATTTGTTTTTGTTGTTCCTAGGGACTGAACCCATGGCCTCACTGCTAGGCATGCTAGTGGAGCTCTCTACCACTGAGCTACATCCACAGTTATAATGCTTGCTTCCTGTCACTAAGGAAACCTTACTTTCCATGAAAAGCTGTGTTGCCCAACATGGTGGCTATTAGCCACATGTGGCTCCTTAGCTTAAAATTTTTTAAATTCATTTTCTTAGTTGCACTGGCCACATCTCAAGAACTTAACAGCCACAAGTAGCTAGTAGTTATATTTGGACAGTGCAGGTACAGAACAAGTCCATCACTACAGAAGGTTCTGTTAGCAACTGTTCAGTGACTCTATTAAAAGAAACCTGAAGAGACTCATATCTTATATACTATGTTAAAGGTGGAAAACTGGCACATTTCAACTGTTTTGCTTTCTGGGGCAATTTAATAGTAGTAAGCTGTGGCACTTTTAATTAAATCCAGTGATACATAAAGTTGAAGGGCATAGGTTTTTGCTATCACTATCCCTTGTACTTTTTCCTCAGATCCTGATAATCTTCAGTTACTTAGGACTCTTCTGGCTACAAGTAGCAGCAACTTGCCTTGACTAGCTCAAACCAAGAATGGGATTCAGTTCAAGGTTGCCAGAGCAGTCAAGGACAAGAATTCAGCTAAGCCTCTGGAACAAACTGAAACCAAGACCTGAGTGTTTATTTGAGGCAGTGGGGGGGTTGTTTGGGGAGAGTACCAGGGATCATCCTCTGGACCTTGTGCTTACCAGGGAGGTGCTTATACCACTGAGCTATCTCCCTGGTCCTCAAGACCTGAATCTTATCAGCACTCTCTCTGTTCCTCTCCTGCATCTGCCTCATTCTGATTTTTCTCTGAAGAGGGGCTTACACCTCTTTTCTGTTCTGCAATACTGGTATGACTGTCAAAGACTCCCAAGGTCACATTTCTACAATACAAAACACCAGCCAGGCTAAGGCCTGACTACCGTGATGCTCATTTCAAACACCTCTGGGTAGATAATACTGGCCTAGCTTGGCTCAGGTGTTTGTGCCTGGTCCAACTGGCCATGTGCATGGGGTAGGAGCAGGAGCCAAGAAGAGAAACAGGGTTTTGGGTAGCCAACCCTATGGGAGGCCACTACAGTTCTCTACCACTTAGTAGTTCAGTGTACCCCATTTTGGTTCTGTACCTGGGCTTTCCTTACTTGAGATATATCATGCATATATACTATTTCTACACCCTACTTTGATAAATGTTTATCTTGTGTTATACTACAATAGGACTTTGCTAGATGACATTAATCTATTCTAGCCAACAAACTGTAGCAAAGATTTTAGATAAACCTTAAATATCAACTTCCTCATTGGACAGGTGGGGTAAAATTGTCTCCAGAGACTAGTAATAATGCCTATTTCCTTCCAAGTAACACATTTTCAGTTTAACCTGGGTATTAATGGAACAAAGTATCTTTTAGAAATCTCAAACCCTAAGAAACATAATGAAGTGGGGGAGACACAAACTTTTAGTGATCTTTAAATTATATAATAAACTTTTATACCTTTAAAAATACATTCAAATTGATCCTGACTAGCACTCAAATTCAAAAATCAAATATAATGCTTCTCACATGCACAGAGTAAAATCTAACAAGCTATGAAATCTTAGATACAAGTCTATGCTAGTTTGCTCATTTCTATGATAGGGTAATAATAGTTACCACTTTATAGGGTTGTTATAAGGATTAAATGGGTTACTGTGTAAAGTGCTTAGAATAGAGCCTAACAAAATTAAAACTATAAAAATGTTATCACTTATTCCTTAATTTTTTTTAAACTTCAAGTTGCAATATATCAGAAGTGGATTGGAATCCAAAGAAATAGAACAGAATACAGTATCAGAGAGTGATGTGTGTAAGTTATGGTACTGTTATAGCATGCATCCAATCTGTGAATTTCAGTGTTTAATTCTTTGGAGCCATTTGAATCAGTGCTTACTGCTTACTTGAGTGCACACCAAGAGTGAGGCAATGAAGAATGGAAACTCCTCGGATACTGGCCAAGCACTTTGGGTTCTAACTTCTGTTTTGCCACTGATGAGCAATATAGTTCAATAGGTGACCAAACCCTACCTCAAACTACCCCTGCTGTCAAGGAAATGAATTTGTAGTACACACTGTATGTAATATATGAAGCACTTTGAACTACTGAAGAGTCCAGCACTACTAATTAGACATTTCTCAACTTGTGTGTTACAAATCATAGCCTGGCAACATCATAAGGCTAATTATAACTCCTCCTTTTGTTTTTTTCAGACATAGAATCAAAGAGACAGATTCTGATATGTAATAAATCAAATTTTGCAAAACTTCCTAAACATACACGAAATCCTTAGAACTGGCAATGAAATCCATTTATTGTGACTGTTACATGATTTATTCTTTCTTTTTATTTAAAGATAAAACATTTCTTGATATATCAACTTCCTTGATATCAAGGAAGTTGATATACAAGGTTTTTCTGTCTTACCCATTCTGGCTGTTTTGTTTTCTTCTTCCTCCCCTTCTAATTTCCTAAAGCCTAAATTAAATCTGAAAAAAAAAAAAAAAGAAGTGTTAGGACACTTCAAAGACAGATTAGGTTTTTAAACATCCGGTTTCTATCTTTTTTAAGGCATGAAAAAATGAGACAAGGAACCTTGTGGATCCCCTACTGACTTGGCAGATAAGAGAAAAAGCTTCAGGGGAGGGAGGTTAGTCAATGAAAGAAGAAACTTTGCACTGGCAAGGACTACAGCACTAACAAATATGAGGGACGTATATAGGGAAAGGGGTAGGAAGGAAAACAGCCAAGTGCTGTGAAGGAGTTGAAGATCCCTGTCACCATCATTTGAACTAACCGAAATCATTAAAAAAAAGAGAGATGGAAAGGAAATGGTTGAGAATCTTTGGTGAAGATGAAGGACCTCCTAGAGTTTGACTTGCTGCTAAAAAAAAGTCTTTCATGCAAATTTATTGGACATTATTGTCGAGGATGAAGAAAGAAGAGGCAGGACTGGTAGGCTATAACATCTTTATTCTTTGGAAAAAGACCAGAAAGTGTAATCAGAAACACAAAACAATATGGGTATGTCATTTCTTTCTCCTTCTTTATACAAATAATTTGTCACGTTTTTCTACTTTTTCCTACTCTTTTGGTTTCATATTCCTTATTATTTTTTCATATTTCTTTTAATTAAAAAGGAAGGTATTTGCTTCTAAACTAACAGGTGACAAGGCAGATTACATTAGTGATCTCTCAGCTTTTGTTTTCTATTATTACCAGGCAGCCATATCTACTGAAAGAGGAAGTCTAAACGAGGGACCTACTGGCATCAGTTACGATGAATTTTTCAGGGATGAACTATTACCTTGCACATAATAGAAGGTCAAACAAAGGATAAACTCACTCCCCCTAGTCATGTGGAGACAAGTACACTCTCACAGAGGTCTCCTTTGGCTTTTTAGGGTTAGGAGGAGGCCATGTGAACTCCATTTAGTGGCTAGGTACTGGTACTGGTACTTCTTTAAGTACTGGTTGAGACCAGTACATACACTGATTTTTCGACATCCACGACCTGACCAGTACATAGAACTGCAACACTCATTTCTGTAGTGTTTATTTTTCTCAGGTCTGTATTTCCCATGATTGTTTAATTCTGTTTCTGAGATAGAAAACTATTATCATTTGCTTTTAGTGTTTTTAATTTTACATTATACAATGAATTTTACTGATAGTTTCTGAAAATACTTAAATAGGCCTAGAAAACTGTGGCTTGGAAGGGGCCCCTCATTTGCATTGGATATATGTAAATGTACTCTGTTCAGTTTCATTTGCGTTCACATCTGTACCTTTGAGGCCAAGACCTTGGCAATTCAATGGCAAAGTGAATTTTAATGTGTTACACTTTGAACTTTGACGAATTGAAGGAAAAAGATGCCCTTAAAGCTCAAGTTGCTGTAGCCAAATTTGCCTGTCTCTATTTCTCAAACCATTATACAGTATATACAATCAGATACCAAAAATCCTTTCCTCAAAAACGGATTCCTGCAAAAAAGTGAAATCAAAAGAACAGGGGGAATGATAATATGTTTAATTTCTCAAAAGCTGTCCAGTTTAGTTTGGTTCTTAGGCGCTCTGGATATGCTAGCAAGTAATTTTATGGCTGATAAAATGACTACTAGACATTTATCATTAAATACAGTTTTGTAATCACTTCCTTCTCCTTAAATCAGTCATCTTGGTTTTTAAAAAATTGTTTCTTCTCGCTAGGGCAGGAGCCAGGTGCTTGTGCATCTCAACAGCTTCGGTACTGGGTACTGCCCTGCCTTCCACCTCAGCTTTTCACCCAGGCCTTGCGAACATTCTCGAGGTCAGAAAACCTATTCTCAAGACTCGCAGATGCTCTTCTCCCCCCACCGGCTCTGCACAGAACATCATTATCTGTGCCGAGCTTCTGTCTCTATGGCAATAACAGATGGGAAGTACTGTGGAATTATTCATGTTCAAAAGAGGAGGCAGTCAAGAGGGAGGGGAAGGCGGGGAGGGCGGTGGGAGAGGGGGCATGACCTGGGAGCGCGGGGATGGCATTGGGTGGGGGTGGTGGGAGGAAGCGAGGACCGTGAGCCTGGGGCAAGCTCCTCAAGACTGAAAAATTCTGGATACACAAGGTTTTCTCCAGCGGGCTGACTCTAAATGTGGACCCCATATGAGCAGCCCCGAAACAGTAAAAGAAGAGAAATCGGATTTAAAAAAAGGGACAAAGCTCGATTCTCCTAAGTCTGGGCAAAGCTACTGGGTGGACTATTTCAGTTCCTGATCTTGCGGTGGGGTGAAGAAAAGGGGATTTCTTGATGTTTCGAAATATGACGGAGTAGCTTGGCGGAGTTCAATATGCTAAGTACAGCCCGAAGGTCGCAGCTTCCCCTCATCTCGTCCCTTTTTCAGCAAAAAATACCCAGACCTCCACACCCTCAGAAAACACTGGAAAAGCATGTAATTTTCTAGGGTTCCTTTTGGAGCCGAGAGGGCAGTGTGGAGGGAGAGAGGCCGACGAGCAGGGCAGAAATGTTTGCTCTCGGTCTGGCCGGAACTCCGGCCGCCGCGCCCTCGCCCGCCCGCTCCGCGGCCGACGGCGGATGGAGGTCGGGCAGGCAGGGCGGCTGACGGGCAGGACGCGGGCGGGGCGCCGGCAGCTGGCGGCGCGAGGCCCCGCGGGGGGAGGCCCCGCGGGGGCGAGGGGCTGCCGGGGGCGGGGACGTCTGCGCGGCGGCCTCGGGCTCCGGGCCAGCCGGGGAGCGCGGGGTGGGGCTGCCACCCTTGCAACCTCCGGGGCGAGGCGGCCCTGCCGGCTGCGGTCCAGCGGGAGGTCGCCCGCGCCTGACCTCGTCGGCGGCCCTGGGCCGGGCGGCCCTCACCCGCCACCAGGGTCGCGCACAGTGCACCGCGCGGCTGCCCCGCTCCGCCCCGCCCCCTCCCGGCTACCCCTCCTCCCGGGGCGCCCCGGCGGTCTGGCCGGTCCCCAGAGCTGCGGGTGGGGCGAGGGCGGGGCGGCGCTGGCCCCAGACAGCCGGCTGGGCGACTCGAGGAAGGAAGGAGGGAGGGAGGGAGGGAGGGAGAGAGGGAGGCAGGCAGGCAGGCGGGGAGCGGCGGTGGGGGTGGGGCGGCTGGGAACATCCTGTCTGAGCCGCGCACCGCAGACAGAGTCGCGCGCCAGCCGCCCAGACGGCGCGCGGGCCCGGAGCGCGCATGGGGGAGGGGCGCGCGTGCGCGAGGCGACAGGTCGGGGCAGCCCTGAGGAGCCACAATAGGCCAGACGGCGCGCGCGCTCCCGCGGGGCTGGGAGCCGAAGGTGGCGACGGCGACGCGGGCGGGCGGCTGCGCGCGCGGCCCGCGTGTTGGCTCGGCTCCTCTCCCCTCCTCCCCGTCGCCCTCGCTCTCCCCCGGGCGGCCGGAGACGGCGGCGGCGTCTGCGGGAAGCCGAGTGTCTCCGCAGTGACGTGGGCGGGCCGAGGGCTCGGTGACGTCAGAGGGCTGTGTGTAGCGATGTGTGTGGGGTTCGGAGCGGCGCCGGCACAGCAGAAGGGAGCGGGCGAGCGGCGGCGGCGGCGGGCACAGGTGCGGCCCCTGCTCGGGGGGGACGCGGTGGGAGGCGAGGGGCGCGCGGCTTTTGGGGCGCCTGAGTACTGGGGAGTTAAGCGAGCCGGGGGAGCTTCCCGGGGACGCGGAGGCCAGAGCAGGGTGTCCGGATGCGCGGGTCCCGGGTGGGATCGCGGCCGGGGCGGCGCGCGGCGCGGGCGTCCCACGACGGGTCGCACCTCGCTGACCTCGGGCAGAGCGCACTGCTCGGGAGACGCTGCACTTGACCGGATTCGCCGGGTCCCCGAGACTTGGACGCCCGTCCCCGCCCCCGCCCGTCTGCGCCCGGCGGGGATGACCTGGGCTGGCCCTGGCTGCCGGGCGCCCGGCGGCGTGGGGTCCTGGAGCGGCGCCCGCTCACTCGCGGTCCCTAATGGGGTCAGGCTCCGGGCGGGTGGGGGGAGGTGCAGACTCGCGGCGCGAAGGTAACACCGGAGAAGTTCGCGGGGAGAGGGCGCGCGGGGTTTTCCACGGCCCTCCAGCCCCCGCCGTGGGGCGGTGCTGGAGGGCGCGCGGGGTTATCCCAGGCGCCCGGGTGGTGGGGACTCCTCCGCCTACTTTCCTCCACCTCCCTCACAGCCCGCGGACGTCCTGGGCCCCCGGTTCCCGGTCCTCACCCCCTAAGGTTAAAGATGGGTGGGTGGCTTTGCGTGGGCGGAGCGCTTGGGTGCACCCCCCAGTCTGGGTCGTGCCTCCTGCCCTCTGCCTGGCTCTGCAAAGGCTGAGGAGCCCCAGTGGTGGCGAAAGTCGGTAGGATAGCTAGTGGCCCTCGCCCTTGAGCCTTTAGGTTTGTTTTAAGGTAAATTGCTGAGAGTTTGGAAAGCAAAGAATTCTATTTATTGTATTTCATTTGGGTTTTCTCTAAAGAAGGAAGTGAAATAAGTATCTTTTCTTTTTTTTCTCTTCCTCCATTTGCATTCTTTGTGAGAGTGCTGTCTGTCTGCCTTGTGCTTTTTGTCCCGAATTAATCTTGTTCAAGGATGGAGATTCCAAGTCATGGAGTATTAAGCTTTTGGTTTCCTTTAAGCAAATTCACTAACCCTTTTAAAGGAAAAGTTAGTTTTTACCTATAGTCATTCTAGAAAAATAATATACATTGGGCATACGAATTAATGTTCTTGAGATTGTAACTTAATTATATGTGGTGGATATATATATATATATATATATATATATATATATATGTTTTTTTTGGGCGGTGGAACCAGACTCCCTTCTTTAAAATTAGGAAATTAGTTTAAGTGGCACAACAGCAATCTTAAAAATTTTGTTTAAGGTGTTCTGTTTAAGGTTCTTCATATTCAGAATTTGAGTAGCCTTCCTTCTTTTGAGGGATGTTTTTGCTTTGTTTACCCACCTTCTGAATTGCTTTCCTATTTAAATGAAGGTTCTTGTGGTTAACTGGTGCTAGTTTTAAAGAAATCACTCAAGTGTCACCTTTGGTAAAGTGAACTTGGTTTAAGATTAAGAAATTGGTTTCAAACTGACCCTTTGGCCTCTGGAACAAATTCAAATGTAACTCCTCCATCCCCCTTCTCTTCCAGATTCGTTAGAAGAACGACGAACGACAATCCTTAAAGATAACAGCAATTTTTTCTTAAGTATAATTTTTGATAATAGAAATTGGAGTCGGAGGTGCTTCTTACCGGTGTGATTTGTACAAGTCTTCAGTTTGTCAACAGAGACCAACAGACCAGTTTTAGAGACTTTACCCCTACCCCTTTTAACTGTCCTTGGCGGTAAAAATTTAGTTTGGTTCCATCATTTTAACTTCTGTGTGAATCTAGGTTTTATGGCATAGTAATGGCATGAACTTTAACACATGCTTTATTTGAAAAAAGCAAAGCAGCCTTACCAAACCATTGTATTGAACTTGGACTTCTTTAATTGAGAACTTGATAAGTTTTACATATACCAGAAGAACTCAAGAAAACAAAAGCTTCCTTAGAAGTGTGCCTCATAAGATTATATTCTTAGTTATTAGAAGCAAGAAATTTTATAGCATTCGCAGGAAGTTATATTAAGATATAAGCGCTAAAACAAAGTTGCAAAATCAGTTCAGATTTCTCTTCGGAGATTAAAATTTTCCAAGAGTAAGTTGTGTTTGTATACATTATTTTCTCCTCAAAGAAAAAACTAAATAAAAATGCAAATGTCAGACTTAATTATTTGAATAGTGTAGCAATGGAAAACCTTCAGACAAATTTCACCTTAGTTCAGAGTTCAAATAAAAAACTCAGTTTGATGGAGGATGATGGTAGTCCTCCGGTGAAAAAAATGATGACGGATATTCATGCAAATGGAAAAACTATTAATAAGGTGCCAGTGGTAAAGAAGGAACATCTGGATGATTATGGAGAAGCACCAATGGAAACTGATGGAGAACTTGTCAAGCGAACCTGTACTTCCATGCCTGAACCTTTAAATTTGAACCCCAGTTTGAAACACACATTAGCACAATTCCATTTAAGTAGTCAGAGCTCTCTGGGTGGACCAGCAGCATTTTCTGCTCGGTATTCCCAAGAAAGCATGTCACCTACTGTATTTCTGCCTCTTCCGTCTCCTCAGGTTCTTCCTGGCCCGCTGCTTATCCCTTCTGATAGCTCCACGGAGCTCACCCAGACTGTTTTGGAAGGGGAGTCTGTTTCTTGTTTTCAAGTTGGAGGGGAAAAGAGACTTTGTTTGCCCCAAGTGTTAAATTCTGTTCTCCGAGAATTTTCACTTCAGCAGATAAATACAGTCTGTGATGAATTATATATATATTGTTCAAGGTGTACATCAGACCAGCTTCACATCTTGAAGGTCCTGGGAATACTTCCGTTCAATGCTCCATCCTGTGGGCTAATCACATTAACTGATGCTCAAAGACTGTGTAATGCTTTATTGCGGCCCCGAACTTTTCTCCAAAATGGTAGCATACTTCCTGCTAAAAACTCTTTGGCCCAGTTAAAGGAAACTGGCAGTGCCTTTGAAGTGGAACATGAATGCTTGGGCAAATGTCAGGGTCTGTTTGCACCTCAGTTTTATGTGCAGCCTGATGCTCCATGTATTCAGTGTCTGGAGTGCTGTGGAATGTTTGCACCCCAGACATTTGTGATGCATTCTCACAGATCACCTGACAAAAGAACTTGCCACTGGGGCTTCGAATCAGCCAAATGGCATTGTTACCTTCATGTGAACCAAAAATACTTAGGGACACCTGAAGAAAAGAAGTTGAAGATAATTTTAGAGGAAATGAAGGAAAAGTTTAACATGAGAAATGGAAAGAGAACTCAATCCAAGGCAAGTTCATATTTTTAAAGTAGCAGTTTTGAATGATAGTAGTTTACTTTGAAATCAAAATTCTGTATTTAGCATGTGATTTGTGTTTTGAAAAACACTTGCTTCAGCAAAAAGCACTGTTCAAAGTAGTCTTTGTGTTAGAATTTTAGTATTTTCCTTCATATTTTGGTCTTTTCACTGTCCAAACTTCTCAAGAGAAAAAGATAATTCCCATTTTACAGATGAAGCCAGTGAGTTCTGGAGGCAAATGGCTTTCCCAAAATTATATAACCAAAACTGGGGGAGTTTGGGCCTTGTTTTGATCTGTTGTCTTTTTCACACATCCTACTTCTTGATGACTAAATCTGTTGTTTTGCTAGGACTCGAGATAATTTACACTTTGCTGTTATGGTGCTCTCTCACTGGCGAAAGAGTGTATAGATACCCTCTCATGTTTCTGCAGTTGTATGGTTAGGTTTGATTAGTGTAACAAACAAGTAGAAGTTTGAAGAATTTGTGATTCTAGAAATGGTTTTTTTAAAAAAATTTTAAAACATGACACCAAGGATGAAATTTAGATTAATAAAATAACATAACAACCTATCAGCAAAAAGATCTTAAAGTTTTTCTGACTGCATTACTCAGTAGGCTAAGCTAATACATTCTTTCTAATTAAGATTTTGAATGACAGGGTAATAATGATAGTTGAATTTTAGATAATGCATTTGAACTGGTTTTGTTAAATGTTTTCTCACTTGATTTAATTCATATAAAATATTAATGGATAATCGTAAGTATTTAAAATGTGTCAAGCATTGCTTTAGAAGTCTTGCCAAATTTTATTTTTACAACAAAATGTTGGTCATGTTTTAATAACTGAAATTTTTCCATTATGAAATAGCTCTGTCCTATTTCACAGAAGAAATGAATGAAGCATATTAAATGACCTACTGAAGGTTCCCAGCAAAGTAAGTTAGGGCTTGAATTGGAATTTAAGATTAGATGTTTTGGGCTTTCAATGTCATGGTGCTTCTAAGGTTTTGAGAGCAATTTAGTCAAGTGCAGTTTTAGGACAGGTTTGCTTTGGAAGCTTAACAAGATGAAACCGTTAGACTCTCAATTTAGGATAATTTGCTGCTTGCTGCTCTCCGAGTTTCTTGAATTCCTTGTCAGTAGCAACCAGATTTATATTTTTCAGCTTCATGTATTAATTGATTTTGAAACAATTAATTTGAAGCCAGCATGCAAAAATGTAAAACTAGGGTTACAGTTGTATTTGTGCAGGGCCAACTTTGTGCTCAGAGGGGATCTGTGTTTCCACAACTTGGAGTACCCCTTTTTAGTACTTAGCATATCTTGGCCCCACACTAGTTAGAGGCCCGAGGCTTACACGTCTATAGATAGCCACATTATTTGCCAGATAAGTTGTTTGACTCTTTGTTACACTTGACCTAAACATTTTTGAGATAAAATACCTTATGTTTTTTCCCTGTGTGTGAGTGGGAAGAAAACCCTAAAATGGTGGTTGTGGTGGTGGGGAGGGTTGCCTAACTGAAAATGAATGTGCTAAGATTTAACTAAAATAGAAACCATCCTTTATCTGGGCTGTAGTCTCTTATTGTTCTGTAATTTATTTATTCAAATACATTTTGGGGTTTGGAAGATGTGAGATTTTTTTTCTTTTCCTCATTGCTTTGCAGTGCTTTTAATTTTTTTTTTCCAGTATTTGCTTTAGTTTTATGGTGTGTTTTGATATTACTTCCAATTTTATGTGAATTAAAGGAATTTAAGAAAATTTCCAACAATTTAATCTGTAAGAAAATTATCTTTTTGGCTCATGTTGTATACATGCTTGAGGTTTTTTGCTTTGTGTTTTATGCAGTATGTCTTAAAAATTGGCATCCTGAGAATGCCATGAGGAACTGAAAAGCAAAAAACAACGAAAGCCACTGTGAGGTAGTCCCCTCTCCACACAGTACTGGGAATTGAATCCAGGGCCTTTGCACTGAGCTACACACATTCCCAGCAATTTATTCATGTACTTTTAAAATTTGAGATAGTTATCTAAGTTCCTTACTCTCCCAGGCTGGACTTGGACTTGGCATCCATCTGCCTCAGCCTCCTAGAGGGTTAGAATTACAGGAGTATGCAGCTGAGCCCATTAGTATATTTTTGGAGGTCTATAGTGAAAATAAGTAGAATACTTCCTGCTGGCAGATGAAAAATTAGTTCCAAATGGGAAATACGTTCCTGGTTGTATAACTAACTGATAGATTGTGAATTGAATGCAGGTCTTCTGACTTGAAGTATAGTAATTTTCCATACTTTGCCTGGAAGCAGAAACGGTTCTGTATAAACCTGCATGTATGTATGTATGTGTGTGTGTGTGTATATATATATATATATATATTTATACATACATAATCACATATATAATTGAATATTTTATATAATATGTATGTTAAGGTATATAACTAAAAAGGGAAAGGGAGGTAGTCCTTTAGTTGGGGATCATTTTCATTATCATCAGTGAGTCAGTTGTTGGCAAAAAAACTAAATGGACCAGAGGAAGGTCATTTTAAAAAGTCAAGCCAGGCTTTCTTTTCCTTTTCTAAAGAAAACACTGTGCTAAATTTATTAACATGTTATATAAATGACTTTATGTTTGGTATAAATGTAATTTAATAAGCTTATATAGTCAAATTGGCATTACTTTTGAATTTAAAAAGTCCTGAAATTCAATAGGCAGTTCTTTGAAATGTAGCAACTTGATTATTTTAAAGGATGAAAATTATATTAATGACCAGTAAACTACTTATTTGCATAGCTAATAGCTATATTAATTTGGTCACTTAAGTGTTGTATTTAGATGGGAGAAATGATTGTTCAAAGCCAGTGTTCTGAGTGAAGATCTGAATTCTTTGTAGAAACTAAAGTGTTTTGAGCTTTTTCTTACTCAGATCATAAGAAAGATGCTTTGTATTGGACCTACTGTGCAGTTATGGTATTATATTATCCCATATGAGCATTTTGTGTGTGTGTGTGTGTGTGTGTGTGTGTATGTATATGTGTTTGTGTGTGTGTTTTGCGGTACCAGGAATCAGACTAAAGACATTGTGCTTGCCAGGCAGGTGCTTAAACCACTGAGCTATCTCCCTGGCCCCTATTTTGTGCTTTTCATTAGAATAAATGGCTATTTTATGTTATAGAATACAAATATATGCAAAAATATCATAGTTTTGTTTTTTAAGTCTTCAGTCATTATTCCACCAAATCAGAATTAGATCACATTTTTCTCTGTGGGAAAATGTTGATAAGCAAGTTGATCGTTTATAAATAAAATTTAAAGGGTAATCTTCAAATTATTTTCAAGCACATTAGAAGAGACTATTTATACTAAATTGATAACATAGTTATAGGTGATTCTTCACTATGACAATATGGCTGACCATCTCCACTTTATTTACAGTTCATGGATGATATGATTCCTAAAATTCAGACTAGACTCCTTAAAAGTAAATAAACTACTATACTTTTCAGGAAAGATATAAACTCTGTACTTTATAGATGGCCTAAAGATAATTAGTTTAAAACTTTCCCTGGTTGGGTTTTAACTTAGTGGTAGAGTACACACTTAGCATACATGTATTCTTGGCTGTGGATGTTATCTCTGTAAGGCACAAAAAAACTAACAAAGAAATTTTCCCTGGGAGCATATTGCCCATTCGTTACTTTTAGTTTTGAATTTTTGTCATCTTTTAATTTCTGTAAAGGTCATTGGAATAATAATAGTACAGAAAAGTCTCTGCTTTTCTAAGCTGTTCTTCATTTCAGAATGTGCTTCTCATTAACCTGAAAGGGGTCAAGGATGTACATTAGAGAGAATGGGCAACTACAAAGAGTAGTGGTGGACAAAATATGTTTAATATTAGTTTTGTATTTTGTGGTAGTGTGTTACCTCTGGGGTATAGTTTGTATTTTGTGATTAGCAGAATTTTGATCAAATGAGTATAAAATCAGTCAGGAAGTATCTGCAAATATGAGGCACCACTGTCAATATTGTCTAACTTCTTGGAATTATTAACTTTCCCCAAGTTTAGAAACTGAGACTGACCCCTTGCTCTTTAGAGCCTGTCATGTCAAAGGCAGTCAATGAAATTTTGTTGTTCTTGTTTTTTGGTGGAACTGGGGATTGAAATCAGGCCCTTGCACTTGCCAGGGAAGTGCTTATTCTACTGAGCCATCTCCTTGGCCCTTGAAAAATTTTTAAAAAATCATTTTAAATTAATTTTTTACAGTGTTTTAGAGTATTTGGGTTTTAAAAAAATAATAATTAAACTTTAAACAGGTAGTTTACAAATTATTACTGTAACTCATTGAATCAGAAGGAATGGGAAGCAGTTTGGAAGTTACTAGTTTTTACTCTTAAGAAATGTAAGATAATATTTCAAGTCACTATTGAAATTTTCATTAATTGCATTTGGGTATCCTTCCTTTCTCTAAACATTTTCATAATCTACCGATATTCCTAAAGCAAGTAAAAACTAAATGTTGGATTCAGATGCATCTAATGCCTAGTTGTTTGCATACAATTTTCTAGTTGAATGTTAATTGTTTAAAGTATACAAAAAGGGGCTGCCCCTGCCTGGCAAGCGTAAGGACCAGGGTTCAATCCCTGGTACTGCATGGCAGATCAGCCTTGTGGTGCTGGCCACTGAAACCGAGCGTGATGCGCACACCTATAATCCCAGTGCTGGGGCAGCTGATACAGGAGGATTGTAGAGGATCACCTGAGCAGGTCTTTCAAAAAGAGCTGCTCAGGTGATCCTCCACAGTCCCCCAGGAAGTCATAGCCTGTATCTCCAGGCTCTATCCCAGCTGGCAGCGGGCGGAGCATTAGCTCTACCGTCCTGTCTGCCCTGTCTCCACCAGGCTCACATTAAGGAGCAGCAGGGTTACCAGGGAAAGACGGTCCTGTCTCTCCTGTCTCCACCAGGCTCACATTAAGGAGCAGCAGGGTTACCAGGGAAAGACGCATGCCACCTTCAAAGACTGTCACCAGCACCTCAGCTAGACCAATACAAATTGCTTAAGGCCAATTGAGGGATAAACAGAAGTCCTAGCCAGCTCTCTACATAACAATACAAGGAAATAGGATCAGGCTCAGTCAAAATGGAAGACACTTCTTTCAAGGAGAGCTACTCAGGTGGTCCTCCACTGAGGATCACTAGAGGCGGAGCTGTGTGGTGAGACCCTGTATCTAATAAATAAATAGAAGATTAAAAAAAAATTAAAGTATGCAAGGAAAAAAGCATAAAGCAGACTTATTTCTATTTTAGCTTTGCTGTCCAGAAAGATGTTGACTTGTTGTGAAAATAATTACTATTTCTATGTTTGAGACCACTTTTGAGATTTTGAATAATAACAGGTCAACACATATATTTGGGTTGGACTAGAGTTTATTTAGAGTACTTTGTAAAGGATACTCAAAGACTTTAGAATAATTAAGATTTTTGGAATTTACTCTATTAAAAGCAGGATTTTCTCCTTTTCCTTGGTATTTTATTGGAAGTATTTAGGATTTTGGAATCTTTGGGAATGGTTGTCTACAACAACCTCCTCCTTCCCTATTATTTGAGGAAGTACAGAATCTATATTAATTTTTACCACTAAAAAATGGAAAAACTTAGAAATTTATCCTGTTGGTCTGAGTTCCCTTTTAAACCACAATTTTTCATTCATTTAGAGAGGTAAGCTGTGCAGAAGGTGATATAAATAATTTTTTTTTCCATTTTCCCAAGCATGATACATATATAGTACCGTTGGAGAGTTGTTAATTCATTACATGTAATGAATGCCTTGAGACATTTTTTTCTCTTGAGAAACCAATTGAGAAGGGTTAGGAGAGTCTTGAAATTAATTTAGTGGGTCACTGGCATTTTTTTTCTTTTTTAAGTCTCACTGGCATTTTTTAAAAAAACCTGAAATAGAATAAAATGGAGAATAGAGTATATTGTATATAGGAATATCATTTTGATATTGCCAGTTTATATTGTTTGAAGGTAAAAATAATCAGGGGCCATAACTTTTTTTTTTATAGAAGTATATGCACTAAAATGAAGTAGAAAAATAGTTTTAGATTTAAGCAGGTTCAGAATTGTGACAAATATGACTTTCAGATTTCCGTATCATTACAGTAATAAGGACTGAGTACTAAAAACATACATTCCCTTTTTTTAAATCATAGGAATTAACAGGGTTTTTATCTGTTTTTTTCCTTTAAGTTATGGAGTGATACACTATCATGTCACCTAAAGGACTTGACATGTTAATTGCACATTTATTGCAAGAACTTAATCCTTTGCTTTGCCTGTGAGCACTTTTAAGCACCTTAAACCTAAAATTGGCATTGTGACATAGGTGGTGTGATCTTTCAGCCTGTGGGAGCAACAGGCATTGCTGTGACTCCTGAAGATCCTTTGACGAGTTAGTACTGGTGCTTAGATCATATTGTCCTTGTTTTGCATCAGATTGATTAATACTAATGATTACAATGAAATGAGTCCCACACTAAGTTTTAAAATCTCCTAAGTAGCTCTTTGCTGCCTCGTAACTGTATTCATTTCAGTTGAGACACTCATTCACAATGTGTTAGAAGTATGGTGGAAAGCTGATACTGACTGAAGGGTTTGGTTTCTTTCAGTAAGACTTGTTGGCAACTGTCTTACTGTGTTTCTTGTGTACTTCTGAAATCATTTTTTGACCCCTTCAGTGTCTTAATATTGTGTGTAATGCAAAAGTCGTGATAGGTATATTCACTTTAAGGACTTATTTTCTACGTAGGTGTCCAGTCATGTGTTTGGTCAGTCATGTGTGTGGTAAACTTGCTAATGATTCATGATGGACTAGTACAAAGTAATGTAATGTGCATTACATTTTGCTTATATAATCAATGCCATTAGAAAAGTAGACTTAAATTTACCAGCCTACTTACTGTCTTATGAATACAAAAAAATTAAAAATCTTTGCGGTACTTTATAAATTTTACATGTTTAAAAAAGGTTTACATGCTTTTATTAAGGTTTTGGAAGTTTGAGGCATTGCCATGCTTTTTTACTTCATCAGTGGTTTGACATTAGGACAAACAGATTGTGTGAGTCTGATCATATAATTAAAAACTTGAGTACCACCTAAAAGCAAAGTTTATTGTTGGCCATTAATCTGGGATTTCTTAAGGTCTTTTCTTTTTTGGTATAGATAGGAGTATTTATATATGGATAGAGCTGAGTGGGTGGAATTGCTTTTGTTTCTAAAAAGTGACAAAAATATTTTTTGTAATGAAATCAAGATCTAGATTATTGTCATTGTGAGATTAATAAGCAGTTATATAAAATATAATAGTTCTTTATTAGAAATCCTGATTATCAAAGGGTCATATATCTATCTATATCTATGTACAGTAACCATAGTAAGATATAGAAATATAGAGAAACTGAAAAAAAATTCTAATTTTTGCTTGCAAAAAATGCACATTTTAGAATTTTCAAATTTTGCTTTCATAGATATTATTTGGATTTCTATGACTTAGAGATTAGAACATTTCAAATGAAATATTGTGCCTGGAATTTTGCGTCTGTGTGTGAAATGAAGATGCCATCTGTTTATTTTGAGGTAGATAATGGTGGGGAAAATGGGTGATAAAAGCCTTTAAAAATGTTGAGGTTCCCTAATTTGAGCTGCTAAAAGATCTCTCCTTTGCCAACTCATGTAATATATTTTATTTCAATGTTTAAATACACAGAGGAATGAATTCCCATGTTGAAGGATCAGGTAAGAAGCAATAGATGCTTTAGCTTGTCTAATTTTTATTCCTGATCAGTAGCATTAGTGCTGTGTCATTTAGTTATATTTCCTTTTTTGAAAATTTAATTTGTATGTTGACACAAATGCAGAATAGATGAGAAAATCTGGCATGTCTGTGAATGTTCTGTTGTGTAATATGTGTTTTTCTTAATTGTTTTTAACATGTAGTTAGGATAATTTGTTATAAATATGTTTATGGCTCACCACAGCATATTAAGTAGAATTAAGTTACAGCATTTTATCATGGTTAGTGTTGTGAGTTTCCCTATCATTTTTGTATAACTTAATTTGTGTATCTGATAAAATACAGCCTAAGGACTGTTGGTCGTCTTTGGTGCTTCATGGGATATAAGGATATCAAAGAGATCCTCTTATTAAATTTCACAGCACCCAGTACCCAGCCTCCTCCTCCCCCATTCCTTTGGTAGTGCTGGGGATTAAACGCAGGGCCATGAGCATGCGGGGCAGGTGCTGTACTACTGAGCTGCTTCTCCAGGACCCTCGCCCACAACCTTACAGAAGGGAATTAATGAGCTACACTGGCATTCAAATTTTACTCCACAAATACTGAGTTCTTGGTGTGGTAGGCATTGTGCTAGATACTAAGAATACAAGGGTAATATGTTTGTGACCTCATCTGCTTTTGCATCAGAGGCTAGAGAGCTACTTATTGGCTAAGGAATAAGCCTTAGTGAATAGGAAATTCAGACATTAGATTATCCTAAAGGGGTATTTCATTGGTTGGTGATTCTGTTAGTGGATTGGCGGGAGAACAGGCAATAAAACAAATAACAAGAAGAAAGAATGTTTAAAATTATGCTAACAGTTGTTTAAGGTGGTGGTTGATGTTTAGAGCTATCAAAAATAGATGGTAGGTTGAGATTGTGATGAGAAATAAAACTCAAGTCAAGCTAGATACTTGAACTTATTTAAAAAATTTTCAGATTTCAGGTCATGATGTTTGAAAAACTTTAGAATTTGCTTACTGTTCTGAAGATTTGATACATTCTAGTATATACATAGGAAAAACTTCAAATGTATGTGAATTTAGGGGGCCGGGGAGATGGCTCAGTGGAATAAGTGCTTCCCTGGCAAGCGAAAGGGGCTGAGTTCAATCCCCTGTTCCGCAATAAATAAATAAATAAATAAATAAATAAATAAATAAATAAATGTGAATTTAATGATTGTAATAAAAAATCAGAAAGCAACTTGCTAGTAAATAGTACATCTAGAATTACTTCATATGTAAGATTTATGGAAAAACCTTGTTTTCTAAATGAATTTAATAGGTGAATTCTAGAAAATGCATTATTATTTAGACTTTAGATTTAATTTGATTTCTTAGATTATTTTATCCATGCTGATTAACACCTCTTTCATCATACAGAGTGGGTGTTTAAAATATTTTGCCCATTAGCTTCTATTTTGTAAGCACTGTGATTTTTAATACTTAAATATTTTTTAATGAATTCTAAAATATTTCAGAAAACTTAAGTCTAAGTGGTTTGCATAGTGTAACTATGTCATTTTGACAATGATTTCTGTAACACCTTTATTCCTTATCAGTAGCATTGGTGCTGTGTCATTTAATTTTTTTTTTTTGTGTGTGTGTGTGTCATTTAGTTATATTTAAAAGGTTTACATGGTTTTTATTTAAGTTTTGGAAGTTTGAGATATCACCATATTTTGTTTACTTCATCAGTGGTTTGACATTAGGACAGAAAGATTAAAGGAGTCTGATCACATAATTAAAAGCTAGAGTACCATCTAAAAGTTACTATTTGTCCTAGTCTATGTCAAGGCTCTCAGATTGTCTTGTTTTTTGATGCATTTTTATGTTTGTGTTTTTATATTCTACTTTCTTTTAGCCTTGGGACCGTTAGAGAGTATTTATCATTATTTGTTGCTAGAAGTCAGTTCTTATACTCATTTAGCTAGCACTAAGCTGTAGGTTCACAGTCTATGTAAACAAGTAATTGATAGCTTTTATAATTTAGCAGTTGAACTTGCCTGGGTTCTAAATATTGTATGAAAATTATGATGAATATTTACATTTTTAGGATATTTGATAAGGAATGTAAGTTTGAAAAATAACCTTTATGCCAGGTGTGGTGGCATACACCTGTAATCCCAGCATTCAGGAAACTGAGGCAGGAGTATCTCCTTGAGTTTAAGGCCAGCCTGGGCTACATAGTGAGTTAAAGGCTAGCATGGACTACAGAGTGAGGCCTTGTCTGAAAAACAAAAACAAAAAAACCTTTACTTAGATATATTGAATGGGTGTTCACTGAATATTCATCTCTTAAATTATTTTAAAATACTCTTCCCTGTAATTTTGTTAGTCTTTCAGATTCCTTGCCTTGTAATTCTTTACAAAATGTGTATCTCTCATCCATGCCAGTTATCCTGTGTTTGATTTTGGCTTTTCCCTGGCTTTGTTGTTTCATGAGTGATAAAATTTTGTTCCAGAGCTGCTTCCTCCTGTTTTGTTGAAGGCACTGGGCTCTTTGGTGCCCAGGCACACTGGTTTCTTCACCCACATTAGTCTTCTGTTAGCAGGATGCCCCTTACGCTTTCATCATAACTGTTTAACATTCTTCCTTTTCCCTTTTTCTTTCTGTCTCTAGCCTCTGAGTAAAACCCAGACAAAACAACACTGTTGTTCTTAGTATTTAGTGTTTGTCACTTAGAAATTTTTATTCTTTTGTGGTGCTGAGTGAGCCCAGAACCTCACTCTTGCTAGCAGATATTCATCAGTGAGCTATGTTCTTAGCTCCAGGTTATTCATTGTTGAGTACATACTTGCAGATGGGATTGGAGCCTCTCAGAGGAATATTGAAGCCTCTTCAGAGGAAGGGTTCTAAAAAATACCCAGCTGTCCATTTGAACTTCACCTAGTGCATTCCTAATCCAATTCTTTCACTGTAATGGATTTGTCTATTACCCTCCTTTCTTTGTTATTCACCATAACCATGCCATCTTTCAGTTTCTGTTTTGCTCTTCTGCTAGTGTGTCTTACCCCTTAAATGTATTCTTTTCCAAAAAAAAAAAAAAAAAAAAAAGGTCATTATTATGATGTAAAAAATAGGGGAGGGAAAAGGGCAGATCAGACCAAAATAAGGGAAAAGCTGGTTAACTGTATCCCCTTTTAGATTCTGAATCTCATTTTTAAAAAAATCTGTAATTGGGGACTACTCAGTGGGGAGGTATTTATTAAATTAAGTAAGAGTATATAGTTTTTAGTAGACACATGTTCACTAAGTTACCAGCCTTTATTTACTGGTGTGGCTCATCTTTCAGCACTAAAAAAGTAGCTTTAGGTTTAGCTTCCCAAAGTACTTACTGCTAGGATATTGTATATTGTACTGATAGGGGTAGGATATAGTCTACTTTATTATATGAACAAAAATAGGACTCAGGTTCCTAGTGTTGTACATTTGCAATGATTCTGTATGAGTGAAACTTGAAGTAATTTCTGGTAATCATGCTAACATACATACTGAGACTTCCTGTAATGGAGTAGTTCATGTAGCAGTCTTCTGTGTTTCAAGTGACTTGATATGATATTCTGAGGAAACTGCCTTACTAGAAGATGGTGCTTAAACATGTAACTTTTCTACCCAGTGGTTCTACCCAGCCCTGATAAAATTAAACATCCGGGCTGAGGGATGTAGCTCAGTGGCAGAGCATTTACCTGGCTTTCATGAGGCCCTGGTTTTGATTTCTACCACTGCCCAAAACAAACCCCAAACAGACAAAATCTGTCACATTTTCTGCTTGATAAACTTTACCTTCTACCTTTTTCTACAGACTGATACACCATCAGGACTGGAATTGCAGTCATGGTATCCTGTTATAAAGCAGGAAGGTGAACATGTTTCTCAGACACATTCATTTTTACACCCCAGGTAAGCAATATTTATTTATTCATTCACACATTCAGTTATTAGCTATCTGCTTAACACTGTTTTAGGTACTGGGAATTTATTATTTCGTTTTCTGTTTGTTAGTAGATTACCATTAAAAATTGAAACATTTTAAACAATAACTTTGGGATTTAGTATCTTTTGCTTGTATTTGTCATTAGGAGGAAATTGTAGGAGATTGTATATTGCTTAATTAACTCATTAGAAAAAATTTTGAAGAATCTGAAATGAAGTATAAATTATATTCAATATTTGACATGTTTAGTTGGTGTTTCTGTGTTTTTTTCTGCAAGTAATTCATTTTCTACCCAGAAGTAAAAAAATGAAAATTTCCCTTTCATTTTCTTCTACTCAAAAAGTAAACCAGTAAAAAGTTTTGTGAATAACCTTGATAGTTTAATAAAATATTTTTTTTGGAAATTTGAAGTTTTATAATAACCACATTTCTTAAAAGCAAGTTTTCATATTCTCAATAAAAGCATACTGTAGGTTATAAACATTCTATTTAGATCTTTTTTTTTTTTTCTTGCCGGAACCAGGGATTGAACTCAGAGCTTTGCGCTTGCCAGGGAAGTACTTATTCCACTGAGCCATCTCCCTGGCCCCTTATTTAGATCTTTATCTGCTTCTATAAATCTGTAATCTTCCTTAAGCCTGATGATGAACAATCTCGAGTCTTATTTACAGCTATATAAAAATCACTGTCCTGCACATTAAATTTGATACAAGTCTTTTGGGCATTATTAAACTTTTTTTTAAGCAGAATACTGAGTTTTCAGATATAGAGTTCATGAGCTTGATAAGAGGAGCAACATAGATGTCCTAAAAAAATAAGACAGGGGATCAGTTATCTGATGTTTAGGAAATGAAGCGCTAACTGGTTGTATCTTTTCACTAAAGACTACTTAGATTATAGTTAAAATGTTATGTAAATCTCAGATTTGTTCTGTGAGCCTTGCTGATAATCTGTTGAATAATTTTATATGTGCTTTTAGCAAAATTAGTAGTTATCCTTTCCGTCTTAATTTTGTACAGTTTGTTGTTGCTGTTTTATTGAATAAGGAGAAAGTACTAAAATACTATAGTGTGATAAAATTGCTCCCTGGAGTTTGATACGGGAACTGCCTGGTATCTGGGCTGAGCTCAGAGACTGGTCTTCCCTTGAGTTGTCTGAGAAGGCCCAGGAGCTCCTCATTGGCCTGTTGTGAATCAGCTCAGAGCCTTGCAGTGGGTGACTAACACAGCCTTACCCAGCAAAGAGCAGGTGTTCCTTGCTTTGAAGGGCTGAAAACAGTCTTTCAGAGTAACGTACAGCCTCTTCTCTCTGTAATAAACCTTACCTGGTCAGAGCTGTTAAAGGGTTTTACTAAGTGCTTCATGCTCCCTCTGCTCCCAGCTGGTTTTGAGGGAAGAAAGGACTCAAAGTGTCTATGAAATCTTTTCTGCTGGCCTTAGTTTCTGAGTTGTAGTGTCTGCTTCGTTATAAAAACTGAGTTCAACTGTGGAAGTATGTCATATATTTTGATTTTTACCTGAAATAATAGATGTCTTTCTTTGCCTTTCTTTGTTTTCAGCTATTACTTATACATGTGTGATAAAGTAGTTGCCCCAAATGTGTCACTTACTTCTACTGTATCTCAGTCTAAAGAGGTCATGAAGACAGAGTCAAGTAAATCTGTATCAAGACAGTCAGAGAAGCCTCATAGTAGTAGTAAATATCAAAAAACAGTGTCTTACCCAGATGTCTCACTTGAAGAACAAGAGAAAATGGATTTAAAACCAAATAAAGAATTATACAGCCGTTTAGGTAAGTATCAAATTACTTTTTAAAAAATCAGATATTAACAACTTCATTTAGTATTTTGAATTTTTTTTATTTGAGGTAATTTTTTACATTGTTGAAGTTTTTACCTTAAAAAAGTCACCTTTCAAAATTCTTCCTTTCTTTGAACTTCAATTGCTGTATTTTTCTGAAATGATAATAACTATATGTCTTTGTATTATACATACACACACACATTTTTTAAATAGGATCACACTGCAAGTGATTTTTGATATTTTTTCTTTTCTGTCTTTGTTTGCTGTGACATTTCTTCACTTAGGTCCTTTTCTAATTTGCTTTGAGTTGAAAAACCATGTAACTAATATTAGTAAGTATACATAAGGAGGCATAGTTGGAATGAAGCAATGATAGCAAGTTCTGGAAGCCAAGCAGGTGGTATAAATGCATATCATTTGACAGAGAAAAACTGCCTGTCTACTGTGCCTTTAAAAAAAAATACTGACCAAATAAGACATGTATACAGTATACCTAGGTACGGCTTTGTTTAGTGCTTAGGCAGTATGACAGTTATTTCACCTGTCCTGGAACAGTTGGAAAAACCTCTAGTTCAACTGTTTTTGTGGATAATTGAGATTCTTGAGTGTTTTCTATATTTTAGCAATTTTTAAATTCAGGTTTATTTGTATTTAAATGTGCTAAATAATAGTAGTATACCATTATGTCATATTTTTGTTATATTTTATTTCCTAAATTCTAGTAAGTTTTAGTAGTGAATACAATTCACATATAACAGTTTATACCTTTAAAGTGTACAATTTAGTGGTTATTAGTAACAGTAATCAGTATTAACTATTAGTAACAAAGTTATGTAGTCATCACAGCTTTTTAAATCCAGAACACTCTCATAATTCCAGAAAGAAATCTTGTAGTCCTTTTAGCTGTCACTCATCTTTTTTTCTTTTTTCCCCTAATGTCTGGCAACCACTAACCTATTTTTTGTGTATGCATTTTCCTATTTTGGTCATTTAATATAAAGAGTTTTATCTGACTTTTGTGTCTTGTTTCTTTCACTAAGCTTAGTATTTTCTTAGTCCATGTTCATCTGTCAATATTTTTCTTTTTTGTAGCTTACTATTCCATTGTGTGGCTATATATTATTTTCTTCATACATTCATTATATGATGGATATTTGTACTGTGCCCACATTTTGGTGGTTAGGAATAATGGTGCTATAAACACTTGTATACAGATTTTAGCATGGCATGTTTTCAGCTCTTTTGTGTGTATATTCAGGAGTACAGTTGCTGGGTTATACGGTAAGTATGTTAACAATTTGAGAGACTCACAACCTTTCCAAAACAGCTGTGTCATATTATAGTCCTAGTAGTTCAGGAGAGTTTCGGTTTGTGTGCATCTTTGTTAACACTTGCTATTTTCTGTCTTCTGAAGATAGCCATTGTACTGATTGTGGAAAAAAAAAAACACACACACAGTCTCATTGTGTTTTTGATTTGTTATTCCACAGTGACTAATGATATAGAATGTTTTTATGTTTCATTGGCTATTATATGTTTTCTTTGGAGAAAACTGTTCAGGTCATTCTCTGTTTTAAATTGGATTATCTCTTTACTCTTGAGTTGTAAGAGCTATATTCTGGATACTCTATGTTATATAAGTAATATACCATTGTCAGTTGTTTACTTAATTTCTTCTTAGTGACCCTTGAAGCATACAAATTTTCTGTTTTTGTGAAGTCCAATGTGTCTTTTCTTTGGTTATTGGCTTTAGATTCATTGTGTAATCCAAAATCAGGAACATTTATATTTAAGAATTTTAGAGCTTGTGAGATATCTCAGCAGACTAAGTGCCTGCTTAGGCAAGCGCAGAGACCAGGGTTTGATCCTTGGCACCACATGCCACACCAGCTCTGCTTTGGGTGCGCTGAGCTGGACCCTGAGTCTGGGTGTGGTAGTGATGCCTGTAATCGAAGTACAGTGGAGGCTGGAAACAGGAGGATCACTTAAGTCTGAGCAGTGTAGCAAATACATTAAAAATCAGTAAATAAATTTTAGCTCTTACATTTAGGTTTTTTATCCTTTTGAGTTTATTTTTATGAAATATTGCTTAGTCTTTTGCATTTATTAAAAAGACTGTTCTTGGTATTATTTCCTCTGTAGTCAAAATACAATTGGCTGTAAAAGTATAGGTTTACTTATTTCTGGACTAAAAATTCTTTTCCATTGATTTATAGCTTTTTAGTAAGTTGTTTGCTGTTTTGTATTCCTTATATTTCCATTTGAATCTTAGAATATACTTGTTAATTTTCCAAGAAAATATTTGGAATTTTGACAGCAGTTTCACTAAGTTGGTCAAGTAGGGAATATTGTTTGTCTTAATATCAAGTCTTCAATCTATGAATGTGGGATATCTTTCTATAGATTTTTTATTTCTTTCAGCAATGTTTTATAGTTGTCATTATATACATCTTCCATTACCTTGTTAAATTTCTAAACATTTTATTGATCTATAAATAGAATTGTTTTAATTTTATTTATAATTTGGTCTAGTGAGTTTTTAACAGTTATATTCCTACTTTACTTTTTTCTCAAAGATCCACCATTCTCAAGTAATTCTACAAGTAGAAAGAAATCTGATTCTACCACCTGTGACTTTAGAGACATCAACAAGCGTGATGCTGTACCTTCATCTTCACTTCTTGTCAAAGATGTTATTTGTGAGGATGATAAGGGAAAGATCATGGAAGAAGTAATGAGAACTTACATAAAACAACAAGAAAAGCTGAACTCAATTTTACAAAAGAAGCAACAACTGCAGATGGTAACATTTTTATCTAAACAGTACATTATAAAAAGACACTTGTGTATTCTGAAAAAGATGAGAAGCAGAAAATGTTCCTTAGGTGTTATTCATAGTTTTACATTTACAGGCAATTTTACTTAGTAGTTTTTAGAGAAAATCGTTTTTCACAATAATTATTTATAATAAGACTGATAGCCAAATTTCAGGTATTTTCTGGAACTTGGATTTTTTTTTTTTTTTGTCTTTTTTGAGACAGGGTCTCACTATGTAGTTCAGGCTGGCCTTAAGCTCCCTTTGTAGCTCAGGCTGGGCTCAAACTCACAACAATCCTCCTGCCTCAGCCTCCCGAGTGCTGGGTGGAACTCAGATTGTTAATGTGGTGGAACTCAAGTAAAAATTTATTGTGATTTTTTTTTTTTTTTTAATATTACAGGAAGTGGAAATGTTGAGTAGTTCAAAAGCTATGAAGGAACTCACTGAAGAACAACAGAATTTGCAGAAGGAGCTTGAATCTTTGCAGAGTGAGCATGCTCAAAGAATGGAAGAATTCTATGTTGAACAGAAAGATTTAGAGAAAAAATTGGAGCAGGTAATGAAGCAGAAATGTACCTGTGACTCAAATTTAGAAAAAGACAAAGAGGCTGAATATGCAGCACAGGTAAGAATTACTTAGTTTGTATAATGCTGCCCTTTCAGCATGAAAATGGACATTTTTGCTTCTTTATTAAAGGAATTAAGATTTGTCAAACTTATTTTATTAGGCCAGATTTGAAAATAGATAATTATGTTAAGTACAAATCTTTGCTATATTGTCCATGATGATTTTTTGATCTTTGTTACTTTAAACTTTTTATTGGGTTTCTGTAATTTAATTTCTTAAATTGCTAATCATTAGCTTTTTGAAAAAAAATTTCTATTATTTTGGGCTAGGAATGTAGCTTGCTGATAAAGTACTTGTTCAGCATACCTGAGGTCCTGGCCTTGATTTGCCATACCACAAAAATGGATACTTTTTAAAAATATAAACTGATACTATTTTAATTTAGCATATTATAGGCTTCCAGGCCCTAAAATTAACAAACATGAGCTGTTGTCCACAATATCCAGAAGTTCTGGAGGCAAAATAAGCAATATTTGTTAGTCGTTCAACTGAGGAATGAATAGGTAATTTGAGAAGGCTATAATAAGAGGTATAATATAGATCATAGTGAAAAGTGTACATTCCTCTTGATTCTTTGCATTTTCCTCAATTTGATGTTATGTTAAAATGGCAAGTGAAAAGTAGCAGACACTCAAGGAATTGTAGTATACATGAAATAGTTCATTTAGAAAAAAATAAATTTAAAGTAGGATTTTCCCAGGTAGAATTAAATAGGAAAAAAGAATTAAATGAAAACTGACACAGCCTTTTAAATCACACAGTTGGCAGAACTGAGACAGAGGCTGGACCATGCTGAGGCGGATAGGCAAGAACTCCAAGATGAACTCAGACAGGAACGAGAAGCAAGGCAGAAGCTAGAGATGATGATCAAAGAGCTAAAGCTGCAAATTTTGAAATCATCAAAGACTGCTAAAGAATAGAAACTGTTAAAAGAGATTCATTTGTGTATTAACAGGGTTTTTTTGTTGTTGTTGCTTGCTTTGGTAAATTGAATCCTCAGTATCTTATTTGCATGAAGATAACTACGCATTCTGTTCATTTGTAGCTCAGAGAAAGTGAAGAGATTATATATTAGTACAAAAATTTTTACATTTTCCAACTGAATGAAAACGTATGTTTCTTTGTACATTTTCCCCCTACTTAGCTTGGTAACAATAGTACATGGTTTGAACTAGTAGATAATTAACTATATTTCTAATACAAATTTAATAATTGTATACCTTTTAAAAGCTGCATTATGGGATGGATAATAGTTGTGGTCAGTTTTGTTATCCATATTTCAGATTGAGTTTTAAATATAATGGTGGCATCATAGTGCAAATGTGTAATACAAAGCTACTCAAGGAGTTGAATCATTTTTCTCAGCGCAGTCTACTTTTAAGGTGATACAGAATACTCATTGTTATATACAAAATTTGGTTTTACTTTGTCCAGATTGTGGAATGAATTCCCACCAGTTTTTTCCTTTTAATGTCTCCTAAGAGAGATTTCATTAATGAAGTTATAGCATACCCATGGACATGGAGAGGAAGTATGACATGCTTTGTTTGTTATTCATTGCTGCTAAATGCAGAAAGCAGTTGCAATTTGTCTTTTAGTGTAATTGTGGTTATATTTAGGATTTTTAGCAGTGAGTTCAGAAAATCAATTTCTGAACTTCTGTTAGTGGTATTAATAGTGGTGTGAAAATACTAATGTTCTTGAGAAAAACTGATTCCATTGATGTACATTAGTTTCTATATGATTTGTAATCTTTCTGTACAGTTTTTATATGTAGTTATGGGTCTTAATGAACTTTATATAATGAATTTGTTTTCTTTTAAATTATAAAGCATAAAACAGTTTGAAAGGTTATTTTGGACTTTTGTATGTTTAAATGTTATCTTACCAAAATTTGCACAAATGGACCATTTTAAATTATACTTTAATATCAAAATCAGGAATTTACACTTAATAGAGTTTGATAGGTTAGTACAGGACAGTTTAATTCTTTGCTTCTTAACATTTTTAGATCATTTTTAGACAGCAGAAGAATTCCACTGCTTGGGGAAGGACAACATCTGCACTTTTTTTTTTTTTTTTTGCACAGAAAAGTCATTTTAAATAGAAAATTTCACCTTAGTTAATACTTAGCTTAAAAGTTATTAGGTAAAGTTTTCATTGTGTATCTTTTTAAAGGAAGTTTCCTGAAACCACCATTGACATTATTCTATGGATTTTGTTTTTCATATTCTGTCATAAGGTACTATATGAAACTCTTTAAATTATTTTATTTTTTAAAAATTTGTTAGTTATATACTGTTTGCAGCATAGAAGTTAGATACTTTAATGATATGAAACTTCAGAACTTTCTTAGGTTATCATGTAAGTGTTTATTTTTATGTTTTGTTTAACGGTACTGGCATATTCAAAAGGAACCTTTGTACTTCACAGTTTCTTTAAATATGCTATCATGTGTATTTTGCATTTAAACCTTATTAACTCTATAATCTAATTTGTTAATTCTTGGAGTCTTTTCAAGGATGAATAAATGTTAAAATAATACACAAAAGTAAATATTTAAAATGACATTCTGTTGCCATATATTTAGATTTGAGCAAAGAAAAATTACAGGTTTTTATGATCGTTTTGTTTGTAAGATAACTGTCATAAGTCACCTTTTTGGGGAAACAGACTCAATCACCTATAATTTCATTTATTTTTCTAATTTACTAAAAAGCTTTCTACTGATTTTATTTAATAAATGGTAAGCTTACATAGGTTACAACCCAAAATGTCTAAAATAAATTACTTATCTTTGAAATATTTTTAGAATTTGTTAACTGTTCCTTAAACACCATTAAATTATTTATGAACTCTTGATTTAGAATTGAGTAAAGAAAACTTCTAATCTTCACATAATGAAAAGTTGCCACACATATAGTTTTCACTTTCCAGAAGATAATGTTTATGTGCCATAGGTTTCTAACTTCCTTGAAAAGTTTTTGTCATTTGTAAATATTACTGTTAAAAGTAACTAAGTTAAATTGTACCACATAGCTTGAAAACAATATAGAGATTTTGTAATACTTTAAAAAGTGACCTCTGCTAAAAAATCTTACCCATATAGAACTTATTCTATTCTTTGCATGCTTATTTTATGTGCTGGTTGCTAATTTAAAGTTTGTTTTGGTGGTTTGTGTGCCAAGTTCGCTAGGCAAGCAGGTTTTCCCTCAGACTTTGTAATATTATTTTAGGGAAATAAAATCATTTAGTCTAAAAGCTACAGCAAAGGAACATCCTGTAAAGAGTTCTGTTAGAACATCTTTAGATGGAAGAAAGAACATTAGCTTACTAGGTGATGAGTGATGTTACATTGGACGGGTGGTCATAGTTTCTATAGTTTAAATTTTATGAGAAAAATAGACTAAATCCTTAAAGGTAATAAATATAAAACTTGTCATTGAGGAAACCCTTAAACCACACAAATTTCACAAATGCCATGTTTGATGCTATGCGCAGATTTTACGAACAAATTAAATTTGGTTTGTGCTTTAATTTTTGTAAAACATGTTATTTCCTTGCATTTCTGTATCTGGGAGAATTAGAATGTTTTATGCTTCTTGAACTAATTTTATAACATTTAATATATTACCAGTTTAGATATAAAATCATTTGTAAATATTGAATTATAAAAGTTATTAAAAGGTGAAATAAACCAAGTTCTATGATATTTTCATGTCATTCATACCTTTTAGAAGTCACAACAGAACAACCAGTTCTTTTGCATATCTGTGGTTTCCGTTTGAAGGAAAATAAAAAGAAAAGAAACTAATGTAAAACATGCTTAACGTACTTCCCTAGAAGTAATTGCAGTTAGCACTGAAGATTTTTGATAAGCTTCTGAAGTTTTCTTCTCAATGATAAGACATGTTTTGATTATGTAGGGAAGAATACTAATTTTTTAATTTGCCCATTATGCATTTAATCCACATGACATTAAAAATGAATATAAATCGTGCTTGTACTGTACATCTATTCCTGTGCTTGGGACTACTTGTTAATAGTTTTTATTGATGCTGGCAGCAATAAAGGACATACAACTGCTGTATTATATGTTGTGGAATTGAGTGAGCAGTTCAAAAATGTTTTCTAGTATAGGATATTAAGCATTTCCACTGTTGGAAGAAAAGCATATCATTATTTTATATTGCATTTTGTCTAAAGGACAGTTTTTTAAAAAATGTTTCCACTTAAATGGCTTCTAAACTATATAATGCAATTTAGAGCCTGTTTAGAAATAGAACTAAATGTCTTATGTAGTGCTACTGTTTTCTAATTAGGAGATGATCAAATGTAAAAACAAATTTAAAAAGCCCAGAAAAAAAGTGTTTAAAGTTAGGTTAATGTAAGAGAAATTTGTAAGATTTTTTTTTTCTCCAATAGATACCTCACTTGAATAAAGCACAGCATATTTAAAAGTAGTTCTAGTAAAAGCATCCTACTAAGACAGTTGTGAAATCTAGAACATCTTTTGGGGAATTTGAGTTTGTGAGAAATAAAACATACTTGGCTTTTAACTATTCTGTTATTAAAAGTACTTGTTTATCCTGATAATTTTAAGCCAACATAGCAGTCTTATTTCTGAATTTCTAACCTATTAAGGCAGTAATTGAATTAACTTGTTCTGTAACTGTTGAAACAAATTGATTATACTGACCATAATTTGATTTATAATTCTGCCAATGATGTACAGTTTTATGATTAAAATTGCTGTGGTTGGTTGCATTACATGACATACAAAACTGTCCTACCTCACGTGAAACAAATATTTTGTATGGTTTTACTAAAAAAAATAAGACTCATCTATCTGGTCACTTAGTTTACAAATTTGAATTATATTTATTGAAACATGACATACTGTGCTCTTAGCTTATACCTCAATTGTATTTTGTGTTTTCCATTTTCATGCCTTGTAAATAACTTGTATAGATTGTGGATCAAATTCTAAATAAAAACTTTTAATGCCAATGAGGTTTAGTTTACATGATCTCTGTATCTTGTGTTAGCTTAACTTTTTCTCCTTCTAAAATGTTACTCATTGCATGCTGACTCATGCAAGACCTATTTTACTATCAAGTGTGAAATTATATATAATATTTTGAATGATGAAAATACCAACATTTTGAGATCATTCTCATGATACTGGGTCTTTTGCTTTAAATTGATGCCCCAGCCATGTTATAAATTACGTATAACTGCCTAACAAATCATTCCAAAATTTAGTATCATAAGACAACAAGTGTCTCAAAATATCTGAAAGGTTAGAAGTCTTGGAGCAGATTTATTGGGTATTTTGGGTTAAGAATTTTTATGACTCCAGTCATGTACTTGGGCCTGAAGTAATCTCAGAATTTGAGTAGGCCAGATCTCCTGAGCTGAGTCTTACCTGGCTCTTCACAGGTATTTAATTCTTCAGTGTATGGATGTATGCCCAGGAAATGAACCTGGTGACATGGTGGCTCACTCACTACACAAGTGAGCCAAAAGAGTGATACCGCAATTTCTCTGAGGCTGAATGATACACTATTGCCTTATCCTGTTCGTTGGAAGTGAGTCATTGGGAATACAGCTTATCCTCAGCAGGCAGTGATTACTCAGAGTGTGGTTATGAGGTGGGGTTCTATGAGCTGTCTTGGAATGTGGCTACGATACCCTGCATGTTGTCATGTTTGAATTTTGTGATAAGAATATGTATAAAATAAAGAGCTGGGGTGTAGTTCAGTACAAAGGCCACGGTTCAATTTCAAAAAAAATCACAAAATTAGCTTTTGTTTTTTGTTACTGGGAAGCAAACTTGGGCAGGAATTTAAGCCACTGAGCTATTCTCTCTGGCCATTTAGCCATTTTTAAATGCACAACTTGGATTAAATTACAATATCACACTACTGTGCAGTCATCACCACCATTATTTCCAGAACATCATCCTGAATAAATGGACACATTCCTATCATCTTGAATCACTAGTGGTACATGCCTGAGGCAAGAATTTCAGCCCTGTCACGAAAGTGAAATGGTAACTTTTTTTTTTCTGGTTTTGTCTGTGTAGGTACTTTGTGGTACTGGGGATTGAACTCAAGGCCTTATTCTACTGAGCTATCTCCCTGGCCTTATGTGTAGGTACTTAATAGAATAAAATAGTTGTCCTTAGTCTGACTTGTTTTATTTAACATGATGTTTTTGAGTTACATCTGTGTTGTCCAAATTACCAGAATGTGTTTCCACCTCTTAGTTGTGAGGAGGTATGTATCTAGGAGTGGAATTGATGGATCTAATGGTAATTCTGTTTTTTAATTTTTTTGCAGTTTCCAAACTTTCAAAGGGCTACCTCTTTTTTTTTTTAATATATTTGGTACAGGGTTTCACTGCGTAGCTCGGATTTGTGATTAGGATTTTCAGCCTCCCCAGCGCTGGGATTACAGGCATGTGCCACCATGCTGGGACTTGGCATTCTCAGTGCACCCGAAGGCAGGGCGGACACAGCATGTGGTGCTGGGGATCAAACCCTAGTCCCTGTGTTTGTCCAAGCAGAGGCTCAGTCTGCTGAGTTATCTATCACATTGGCCCAGGGATACCTCATTTATCTTGCCACTAAGAAGGCAAGAGGACTCTGGTTTCTCTACGTCCATGAGAACATACTTTTCATGTTACCAGCAAATCATCCTGAAGGGTTCTCAGCATTATTTCATTTGGCTTGACTTGCATTTCCATACTAATGATGTTAGACAAATTTAAAAAGGAAGGGACAGAATAAACCAGAAAGGAAGGAGTTCCCTACATTGAAAACTGCAAACAATGATGGAATTACTGAGGGCATAAATAGATGGCTATATTCACAGCCTAAACACTTAATGTTAGTAAGAATAATACATGAAAGCAATCTACAGATTAAGAGCAATCCATATCAATACCCCAAAAGCACTTTTGGCAAGATAAATGAGATATCCAAGCACTTTTTGGTGAGCTAGAAAAATCACCATAAAGTTCACGAGTCTCAAGGCTCCAAGTAGTCAAAACAATCTTGAAAATGATGAAATTGTAGGCCAGGAAGATAGCTCGGGGGCCTAAACACCTACCACAAGGTCCTGAGTTGATCCCCTGCACCATATGTTATGCTGACCCCAGAAACCCTGGGTGCCCTGAGCTGGCCCCCAAGTGATGGCATAAGCCTGTAATCCCAATGGTGGGGAGGCTGAGACAGGAGAATCACTAAGAGTTTGAGCTGGGTAGTGAGACCCTGTACTGAATAAAATAAATAAATTAAAAAATAAAAAAAATGATAAAATTTGGAAGACATACATTTCCTTATTTCAAAACTTTCTACAAAGCTAAAGTAATCAAAACAGGGTAGTCTTGGCATAAGGACAGACACATAGAACAATGGACCAGAAAGAATGAAAATAAACTGCATTATATGGTCAAATGATTTTCTTTTTTTAAATTCATTTATTTATTACAGTGTCTCGCTACACATCATGGCTTCTTTTTTTGCGGGGGTGGGGGGTCAGCTCAGCCCGCCCTTGGGGGAGGGGCTGGCATGGCATGTGGTGCTGGGGCTCGAACCGCGGTCCCTGAGAGGCGCTGTAGACCACTGAGCTATCTTGCCAGCCGGGTCAAATGATTTTCAACAACTGACTAGACCGTTCAGTGGAAGGAAGGATAGATTTTTTTTCAACTAATGATGCTGGGAAAGTCAGATGATCCATATGTAAAAAAAAAAGAAGAGAGGATGAAAGAAGGAGAAGGAAGGAAAGGGGGGAAATGGGGAAGGAAGAAGAGAAAAAAAAAAGCTTGGAAGAGGAAGAGGAGGAAGAAGCTGTATCCTTACACCACATACAAAAATTTGGAACTATAACTCACAGAAGAAAACAGGCAAAAAGTTTCTTGATTATTTGGCAATATTCATGGTCTGTCAAAAAAAGTTGAAATAGATGAACGGGACTATCATCATTTAAAGCTTTCATGCGTCAAAAGATAATGTTGAGTATTAGAAGACAAACCACAGTATGGGAGAGAAGATTGGCGAATCATATTCTGCTCCAGGATTAACATTGAGAATAGGGGTTGGGGGCCTCATTCAGTGGTAGAACACAATTGATATTCAAGGAACCCTCATTCAGTCCCTAACACCCCTTCCCAGAAAAAGAAAAATCCAAACTAAAAAAGGTGCACAGCTAAACAGGCAGGCGCTGTGCCATTGAGCTGCATTCCTGGTCTTACAACTGAACAAAACTCAATTTTAAAATGCACAAAGGCAAAAGTTCACTCCAAAGGAACAAATTAATCTAATCCATAAGTAGGCAAATGAACTGAACGGACACTTCTCAAAGGTACAGACAGCCAGTAAATACATGAAAAAATGCTCGTCTTTAGCCATCAGGGAAATGCAACTCAAATCTGCCTTGAAATTCCATCTCATGCCAGTCAGTATGATGACCTCAGGAACACAAAAACCAATACATGCTAGTAAGGAAGTGGAGCAAAAGGAATTCTTATATGCTATTGATGAGAATGTAAACCAGGAGAGCTACTATCAAATCACTATGGAGGTTCTTTAGAAAACCTAAAACATAAAGCTGTCATACGATCCAGCTGTACCACTTTTTCATTATTTATCTGAAGGAAACAAAAAGAGCATGTCATAGAAGACACCCACACAGCCATGCTATCACAACACCATTCATAATAGCCAATCTATAAAATCAGCCTACATGAAAATGGGTCAAGCTGGAGATCGTGTTAAGTGACATGAGTCAGATAAGCCAGATTCAGACAAGTCCCATGTCTTCTCTCACCTGTGAGGAGTGGAGGAGAGATGAGAGAAGGATGACAGGAAACTAGAAAGGAGTCTATTAGAGCAGAGGTAAGGGAAGGGGAGGAGGCAGGTGAGGAGAGGTGACTGGGAGGATATAGTTGGAGCACGTTCTCTGCATGCATGAAAATGTCACAGTGAACCCCATTGTGCTATATAGTATAATGAAATGAAAGAATTTGAAAATAATGAAAATGAGAATTTTCCATGACAAACTTGAAAACAGTGGGCAAAGAACTTCAATAGATAGTTCTCCAAAGAAGACATACAAATAACTAAGAAACACATGAAAAGTTTTAAAATATGGAAATGTATGTCTTCCAAATTTCATCATTTTCTGCTATTTTTATTTTTATTTATTTATTTGGTACAGGGTCTTGCTACACAGCTTGGACTCAGTGATCCTCTTGTTTCAGCCTCCCCAGTGCTGGGATTACAGCATGTGCCTCCACTACCGGTTCAGAGGCTAGCTCAGCATGCCATACCAGTGATTAAACTCCAGACCTTGTGCTTGCCAGGCAGGTGCTTAGGCCCCCGAGCTATCTCCCTGGCCTCCAATTTCATCACTTTCAAGATTGTTTTGACTACTGGGAGCCTTGAGACTCCATGTGAACTTTATGGTGATCTTTCTAGCTTACCAAAAAGTGCCTGTGGGATATTGATATGGATTACCCTGCATCTGAAGATTGCTTTTGTGTATTGTTATTACTAATGACAGTCTTTAGGCTGTGAAGGTAGGGTATCTTTCCATCTATTTCTTCATTAATTTCATCAGTGTTTGCAGTTTTCAATGTAGGGATCTTCTTTTTTAGTTTATTTATTTTTCACCCCTCCTCCTTTTTTCTTTTTAATTTTTTTTTTTCTTTTCTGTTTCTGGCAATCAGACCGGTGAGTTTATATAAGCTATGAAAGCAAGTGCTTGCCACTGAACCACTGAGCTACATCCCCACATCCCAGGCCCATTTCTTTCTTTCTTTCTTTCTTTCTTTCTTTCTTTCTTTCTTTCTTTCTTTCTTTCTTTCTTTCTTTCTTTCTTTCTTTCTTTCTTTCTTTCTCTCTCTCTTTCTCTCTTTCTTTCTTTCTTTCTTTCTTTCTTTCTTTCTTTCTTTCTTTCTTTCTTTCTTTCTTTCTTTCTTTCTTTCTTTCTTTCTACAGGGCCTCATTGCATATTTTAGGTTGTCCTTGAATTCACTATGTAGTCCATGCTGGCTTTGAACTCACGATGATCTTTCTGCCTCAGTCTCCTAAGTGCTCGGATTATAGGCATGTACTACCATGCCTGGCCTATGTTTTTTCTTTTTGAGGTATTATAAATAGAATTACTTTTTAATGTATTTAATACAAGGTGTCACTACGTAGATTGGACTCATGGTGATTCTCCTGTTTTCAGCCTCTCAAGGGCTAGGATTATAGGAATGTGCCACCATGCCCAGTCTCAATTGCATCTCAGTGTGCCCCAGGGGTGGGGCTGGCAGGGCAGGTGCTTTAATCCCTTGAAGTATCTGACTGACTCTTTTTGGGTAACATGAAAAGTATATCCTCATGGACGTAGAGAAACCAGAGGCCTCTTGCCTTCTTAGTGTGCTGAAGAGGGGGGTTGGGCTAAGGCAAGGGCAGACTGCACAACTTCCTACAGTTTGGAAGAAGAAATTCTTGATTGTGTGTTTGGGTGGCACTGACAATTAAATCCAGTGCCTCATGTTTGCTAGATAAGCATTCTATATCAGAGCTGCATCCAAATCCCGTTATAACCATTTCAGTATTTCACATAGCACCCCAAATACTTTTCTTCTCCCTTTCTATACATGTAGGAACTAGTGCTTAGAGCCTCTTAGTTTACCTTTTTGCTTATTCTTCTCCTACCTAGCTAGTCTTTTTTTTTTTTAAACCAGTTTTAAGTGTTACATATCACTTTTGTCCTACATTTTGGTCTAGCCTAGGACATTGTGGAGGAGTGGATAACAGCAGATTCACACTGGTAGTCATTTTAGAGGCTACATAAGGATAGTACCAGAAATCCTCTTTCCCTCAAGATCTTGGTTGGCACCAAAGAATTTTATACATCAAAGTTAGAACTTTCAGCTGGGAAGATTTAAGGGAAGTTTATATTAGGTAACAGTAATTGCTGTTTGCACTGGCCTGGCAGCAAAATTGGACCAGGCACTGGACTTCCAAGAATGTGTCAGACACAGCTTCTGCCTCTGAGGAATTTCTGGATACTGGATTATCTGCAATGGATCGACAAAATATGATTAAGTTAAACAGTAATAGGAGAGGTACACTTATCCCAGCTTGGAGAGTAGTTACCTGAATAGAGCTTTGAAATATGTGAGTTGGGGAACAGTCAAATCCTTCTCTTATGGAGAATTTATCTTTTGATAAAGGCCTGCATAAGATGGTTTTGGGACTCTTGGGAGCTCCACAGGAAGAGGTAGGAAAAGATCTGTTTTTGGGCTAACTATAGCTTTTGAATGCACAGAAAGCTAACTGAGCAGAGAGCAGGTATAAATTGTAGACGAGGAGAAAGCACAAGGCTGTGGAGTTCAGCTTGAGGGGATGAGACACTCCTTGGCACAGATAGGAAATGTTGCTTACAGGGTTGTATCATAAAGAGCTGTGTGATTTCATATTCTAGTATTTGACTACATCATTGCAGTGAAGAGCACTGTGAGTGAGATAGGACAACTCTATAGTGTGTGTGTAGTTCATGGGGACGGGAGTACTCTGTATAGACTCATATATATGACACACTTAAAAATAACGTCATAAATTTTAAAAAATGAAAATAATTTCATATCAAAACAAATCATATTTATTATGGAAAATTGGAAAATGTCTAAAAAATAATAGAGAATAAAGCCCCTCAATTTCATTACCCCCAAATTGTTTAATATTTCAATGTATATTTTTCAAATATATATATATAAAGCATCCAACTGTACAGATATTTTGGAATAGAATTTAGCAATCTCTATTTAGAAAACATATTTCATAACATCATCTAGTTAAACAGTTAAACTATAACTTAAAAAACAATTGAACACATTCATAATACTTTCTTATATATCTTAGAAGATGGATCAAAAATGTATTTTTTGGGCCTGCCAAATAGCTCAGCAAATTAATAGCTTACTTAGTAAGACTCAGGGGCGAGGAGTTCGATCCCGGGGTCTGCTGTGCCCTGCCCCCGGGGTGTGATTGAGACTGGGCGTGGTGACGCACACCTGTAATCTTAGCACTTGGGAGGTCTGACCTAAGCAGTGAGACCCTGTCCTAAATACAATGTATTTTTTTTACAGTGTACTATAGAATATATTTTTTTTTTACAACGTACTAGAGAATATTTAGACATATAATGCAAGGGGGGGGGACATTAAGTTGAAGACATGTTACTACATAACCTGAAGATAATTGTGACAATTTCTCTGGATATTATTCATGTAATTTTGGGTGCACACATTTTTTTGTCCTTTTTTATTTTTTTAAAATTTATTTATTTGCATTTTAACTTGAAGAGTGAAAAATAGAAGCAAAAACAAAGAAAAAAATGACAAACAGGGTGACATACAAAGATACATATGTTACAGATTTTCAAAACATGGATAGCTAATTTATATATATATATATATAT